>NW_019291782.1:76620-113725 GCF_000500325.1 Leptinotarsa decemlineata | reverse complement strand
GCATTGTATGTTAAAACTGTATCATGCAAAATTAATGCATATACTTTAGTGTTGTCTGGAAACTTGGTCTTCCTCGTCTCAAACTCAATCTTTATATCAATAGTTGATGATTTTGTTGCATTCGGTTGATGGGAACAATCGATGACGAATAGTGGATTCTCTCTAAATTGTCCAATGTCCATCAGAGGTTCACTCATATCTTTATCATAATAACTTCGCTGGAAACTCTCAAAAGCATAATAAGCAGGAGCATCAAGTTTTTTATCGAAATTCAAATTCCAACGCTCATATGGATAAACTTCAGAATTCAAGTATACTCGAATACTATTGATATCATCAGTTGTGAATTTTGTAATATCCTGTGTTCTATCTTCAGATGTGGTAGTATTTTGGAATGCGATGATGACGAAATGCATGTAAAAGTACCATCATCCCACTCTATAGTACTCATCATTATATGCATATAAATTCAATGATTGACAAATTGCCAACTTCAAGTTTCAGTTGAAGTAGTACTCATCATATGCACAGATATTCAATGACTAGCAAATTCCCAACTTCGACTTTCCAGTCAAAGTAGTAATTTGTCATATAACGCACAGACATTCAAAGACTAACAAATTTCAAACTTTGACTTTTTTTTCAGTCAAAGTACTGTTTGTGTGAATAGAGTAGGCGTGATAAGGGCTATTGTTTTTTTTGACATTGTTACATATTACACATGTTGACACTCGGGTGAAGTTTGTTAGAGGTTTCTCGCAAGCATCACACCAATTCTGTCCTAATTCCATCATAGAAACGGTTGATATGATAGTACCATCCTCCATTGTTGTTTCTAATGGAGTAAAAACGAAAATTAATCCATGAACTGGTCTCTTAAATGACAAAGATCGTCACATGCGTAAATAGTTTAGTGAAAGAGCACATGCGCCAGTTGATGAAAGAGCACATGCACTAGTTTATTTTCTTCTATAAAAGGTGGAGTATAAGCTACATCATTACCTTTCCTATCCACAGTCTATTGCACATATCATTCCTCAGACCTAAATAATCATCAGCATGAGCTCTATGCCGTTGTTGATTGCTGAAGATGGTTCACCACTTTTTGATATCGATCAAACTGATTTTGAAAATATTCCAGTATTACATTTATCGAGTCAAGATTTGATAAATGATTTTGATATTAACGACTTCGTTAACTTTGCAGATGTGCTGAAACCAAATCAGCAAATTATTGTTGAAAATCCAATCGTTTAACAAATATCACTACTCAAACACCCTCCATCCACCCTTTCTCTTGGTGTTGATAAGAAATCTAGAACAATCAAGAGGAAGGTTACTAATGCATCTTCATCGATTGTCACTGACTTCAAAGAATAGAAACAATCAAAAAGTGTTGTGCGAGAGAAAAAACCCAAAACGAAAAGTGACAGATCGAAGAGAAAGAGAAAAGGTGCACCTAAAGAAATGAAGGGTGATTTGAAAGCTGAATCGCTATCTTGTTTCAGTCCACTACATCGGTTTGAAGGAATGAAAAAGAAAGCGAAATGCCGCCTTGTAAAGGCACAAATGGCTATTGCTGAACTTGAGAAGGTGAGCGAGCTGTTAATAAGGAAACTCTTCAAACATTAGATGCCAAGATTGCATTAGCGAAGGTTGAATTGCTAAAATGTGTAAAGATGCTGATGAACTCCGTTCAAAAATTGTCAAAAATAAGCAATTCTTTCATTCTTCAAATGATATTGTTTATATGGAGCATTCGTTATTTTCAATATTTTGGAATATACTTGACGAATTTCTCCATTATCAACATTTTGCGGATTCTACAAAAAGATCATATCATACAAGTCTGGACTACCTGCGCATTCATATTTTTTCACTTCATTAGCATCCCAAAATGAAATGTTTCCATCTTTGGAATGTACCACTAGATTTTCCATTTTCAGCTTTTGTGTAATAGGATCCATACGTACACCAAATGTTCCATCATATGCTGAATTTCTAAATTTTACATTATTCAAATGTTTCGCCAAAACATCTTCACGACTTTCATTCATATCAGGTGAGAAGTCAGGATCCGAGGAATCGATGTGGGACGATGATGGTGTTTCGAATAGAGTTGTTCTCATGTCGTCTTGAAGTGTGCCCGTGTCACTATTCACAGATGATACACTATCAAAAAATTGTTTTTTTCCTATTGGAGTACTCATGGGATAATTTGAAGTAGATTGAACGTTTCCATGGTTTGATGATAACACTGATGATTTCGAAGTAGCGTTTGATGATGAAATATTCAATGGTTTCGTTATGGGCTCATACAATTTTTTGAATGTCGTACGATTTTCAATATTATCATTCTTGATAGAGTTGAATTTCTGCCTGACAGCTTCTGTTGTCTCTACTAGTTGACGTTTGAAATTCATTTCATTGTTTTTATTTTCATTATCTTTTTTTGAATTCATATTGCCTTTTTTAAATTATAACTTAATTCGCTGATGAAGTGACCTCTACAATATTCAGTGATCGAATAAATTCGAATAACAAGATCACGGGTATATAAAACTATCGAATCCTTTGCGATATCTACCTCCATCTATTTTTCTGTTCTTATCAATGACTAGAAATCCATATTGGTCCTCCCAGCATTTAACACACATCCATTGGAATTGTTTGAATGTTACATCGGGTGATACATGATCTGAATAAATGTGGTGAAAATTCGTCTCATCTTGTTTGAACATTACGATGAAATTGGTATTTTCACGCACGTATTGTTTGTTTCAACATCCTTATGACGTCCCATACAGAAATATGATCTAATAATATCCTGCTTCTCACACATCACATCATCGAAAATGAAAACAGAATTAGGCTTAGAGTCGGAGGGTTCCACTATTTCTGCATTATTGCTGAATGTATAAAAACCTAATCCTTTTATAGGTTCCAAAACACTTCGCAAGTACTGATATTCAGGTTGATTGAGTGCTTCCGAATAGAGATACACATTTCTAAATCTCAGTCCTTGTGGGTGTGTTAATAGCGATATCATAGCATTCGTCTTTCCACAATTTGAAGGTCCTATAATGAGTCCTCGAACTGATGATGGAAGTAGTGGACCCTGTCTGAATACCCTTTGTTCATTCAATCCATATCCAAATTTCTCATCTAGATTATCTGATTCTTTCTGTTTCACATTGCGCATCGTGCCGTGGTAGGAGACTATATAAATGTTATCAGCTTATTAATTTCAATGTGTACCATCAAACGATACGGACGTATTGAAAGTGACCGTAAAATTAAAAGAGGTTGTGGTTTTGTTGATGATTTAATAAACAAACTTCCTTTCGAATTACATCTACCCGGAGGTTATCAATACTGTGGACCGGATACAAAACTGAAACAACGTTTAGCTCGCAACGATCCTGGAATAAATAAATTAGATATTAAATGCAAAAAATACGATATTCAATATTCTAAGCATCCATCCGATCTTTCAGCAAGACATTTAGCCGACAAAGAACTTGAATACAGCGCTTGGGATAGGGTTAAATAGAAGGACGCGAGTATTGGGGAAAGAGCAGCTGCATTATTTGTCATCAACATTATGAAAGCAAAAAGACATATGGGCATGGGTTGTAGCACCAATAAGAAAAACAGTAAGAGGAAACAAATGAAGAAAAATGAAATTAGAAAAGTTGCATTTGGTGCTGGGATAGTCCATAAAGTGCGAAATGTTTTGAAGAAAGCTGTTGGGGATCAATTTGTGACGAATAATAGCAAAAAAGCCATCACTGTGGCACGTAAATACCTCAAAGCTGCCGGTGGAAAGAAGAAAATCCGCACACCACGCAAAATTCCTGTTCCCAAGATTGGCGGACTTTTGCCATTGATACCAATTTTTTCTGGACTATCCGCATTAGGTAGCTTAGCGGGAGCTGCTACCAAGGCCGTGAATTCAGCAAAAGCCAGCAGGGCGGCTTAATGGAATCCAATCGCCACAATAAAACCATGGAGGCTGTAGCATTGGGCAAACGCGGAAGTGGAATATACCTCAAACCGTACCGTAAAGGTTTGGGACTATATTTAAAACCATACAAAGCCACAAACAAAACAAAAAATCAATAGAATCCCTACCTCAGAGGCCTCTTACCGATCTCGATCTCAGTTATCATGCACAAAAAATGAAAATTCCACATTTTCGTGGTGTTTTTATGCGTGACAGATTACCCTCTTCAGGTCCAAGACAAAACGAGACAGCTATTGTAATAGCTGTAACATTCAAACATACATAAGGACATATTGAAAAGTGATAGAAAGGCCAATTGTAAAACTAATCTAGGGTGGTACACTTGTACGGGTGGTATTACTGATTATCTACCTGTATGATGTACCTGAATAGCATAAGTAGCTTCAGTTTAGAGTAGTTTCCAGTTTTATCTTCCTCGTGAAGATGATCACTTGGTGATCGAAACACGTGTCGAGGTGTAAAAATAACGATTTGTTGTTGGGAAAAAACTCCAGTAATATTCAAAGCGAGTCAAGATTAAAATTTTCTTCACTCTCAATGATTATGTTATAGTTTTGTTTTCTAAAAATGGCTCCTCTTTGTTCTTGTAGTTCACGGTTTATTTGTGGAATATTTCTAATTGCATCAAACATAAACAAAAAAAAAAAGAAAGTATTCACAAGAAAATGAGTTTTTCTCAGTGTAGGACGGAAGTTAGGATTTGTGGGAAAGAAAATAGTGGAAATGAGAGACTTACGGCTAAGTTTTTCTGTTTGGTCCTTAATTCTACGTTGATATGTTCTGGATCTGGTTTTCTGTTTTCTTCTTAATCCNTGGGAAAGAAAATAGTGGAAATGAGAGACTTACGGCTAAGTTTTTCTGTTTGGTCCTTAATTCTACGTTGATATGTTCTGGATCTGGTTTTCTGTTTTCTTTTTAATCCTAAACCAATATTGGGCTTGCAGTTTGAATGGTTATTAGTGGTCCTCTGATTCGTCCCTCTGTTGCTGGATTTTCAAATTTCCACCCCGTCTCTGCAAGATGATTGGAATGCTGTCCACACTTGTAAAATCCAAATTCTTTTTTGAAAACTCGCAGGAGGTTTGTTGAAACACTTTTGGGCTTCCTTCTTTTTCGGAATTTGGTTGAAATGGTGGTTTTCGAATTTAGGCTTTCCAAAATCTGTCACCGACTGCGCCAGTTACGTTAATGCCCCAGCAGTGGTGTGATTTGTAAGGCATTCTCGTATTTTTAAACCAATTTTATATGGAATAACTCTTTTACAACTTTTACGTTTCACACACTAAAAGATTCACTTTTCTCAATGCTTCAATAAGAATTGTAAATGCAGTTTACAAGTGACAAAACTGGAATGAGTAAAATAGTGTCTAGCCTATATTTAGAATACAATTCAAACAACGACATGTCTATGCGGTATGGAAGAATATTCATGGTAAAAATGCAAGTTATCATAATGAATATTTCTCGGCAGAAAGCAATTCAGCATAAAAATTATCGGTAAAAAGCAAGTCAGCATAAATACATCCCGGAATAACTGTTGGCTACAGGGTAGGACTCAGCAACGTAACTACTACCGATCAGGCGGTCCTCGATTAGAAACAAAATGTTAATAACGAAGAGAAAGTACTTGATAAAAATAACTGCATGAACGCAAGCGAGATATAAATGAAACCACTTATTGGTGTGACACCCAAGTCAACTTGCCAGGTTTTATTGTCAGTGTTGGTTGGTTTGACTAAACAACTGAGAATTGCGGTAGTAGAAATTTGGGACGCTATCCTGGAAAGCCACCGAAAAACGAATTCACATGTTTCTAGAAATGATATGAAATCGGAAACATTTATTGCAGTCAAGCTTCTGGAAAATGATTCCATGAAAATCGTAAGATAAATGGATGAATAACATACTGATCACTGCCATATCGATTTCAATTGGAGATCCAACGTAAGACAGCTGTTTCAGCCTATTGGGCATCGTCAGTACCGTGCAGGTGGTCTTGACCCAAGTCAACTTGCCAAGTTTTTATGTCAGTGTTGGTGGTTTGATCAAACAACTTACAATTGCGGTAGAAGAAAGTTGGGAATATATCCTGTAAAGCCATCGGAAAACAAATCCACATGTTTCTAGGAATGACATAAAATCGGGAAAATTTAATTCAGTCAAGCTGCTTCAAAATAATTCCATGAAAAAATAAACACATTAAGTTTCATTCTGATCACTCCCATGTAAATTTCAATTCGAGAGCCACCTGTAAACAGCTGTTTCAGCGAATTGGGCATCGTCAGCACTGGGCAGGTGGTCTTTGATTGAAAATGAAATGTGAATAACCAAGAAAACTCATTGATGAAAATGACTGCGTAAACGCAAGCAGAATATAAGTGAAATCACATATTGATGTGACACTCAAGTCAATTTGCCAAGTTGTTATGCAAGTTTTCTATTAGTAGCCTATGCTTGAAGACAGGCAGTAAACAAATCTAAAGAAACGAAGTTCAAATGTTCAATACCGTCTCGGATACACCTACGCAGTAGGTAGAATGGAATGACGCCTATCAGAAAAGAACTACTTCACTGGTTAATACCACGAACGCCATTGGATTATATCCGGCAGGCGTCAGTGCAGGAATCTTCACAGAAAATTTCCTGCATATGCAATTAACAATACAACTGAAAGAGTCAATTCGACCTTCAATTTTGGAACGGACACATCTGCAGACCGGTTTCTATGGTCCAGTGGTGGGGGTGTCCGGTGGTGGGGGTTGAAGGGTGGGGGTGTCCAGTAGTGGGGGTTGAAGGGTGGGGGTGTCCAGTGGTGAGGGTTGAAGGGTAGGGGTGTCCAGTGGTGGAGGTTGAAGGGTGGTGGTGTCAAATGGTGAGGGACGGCATCTAAAGGGGTAAGGACACACTGATGAATATGCATTACACAGCCACACGTCGTGGAGTGCACATCTCACTCTCCTGCCATTGAAGGGTTGCTGCTGCTGTGACGTCACACCACTTCTACCTTGGTGGGCTCACACCGATGGAACATTCATTACTTGGAGGATCTTTGAAGTATGCAGACGTATGTTTGTACAGAGACACGCACATGATAAACCATGTACCGTGCATTCACACACACACCAACCCTCAAGGTCACCCCAATTACACCATTACGTCATTGATGACGTCATAGTGGTGGGAGGAGGCATGAGTTGGACATGTCGTTCAAGGTCAGCCTAATTACACCATTACGTCGTTAATGACGTCATAGTGGTGGGGGGAGGCATGAGTCGGTCCAGGCCATTCTCTCCACGTGACGTCATAGTGGTGGGGGGAGGCCTAGAACCGGCTCAAATCTTCTACTCTGCCACTATCACAACTTATATTACTGTTTTCACTCACCTTATCATTACTATCTACATGTACAGTATTTACATTATTTACAAGTAAGTATGAACGAGAAATGATATCGATGTTAGACGTTACTGATGTATTCACAGGTGTAAAATCCTTTTTAATTTGATTTAAATGACGTTTCCATATCACTCTTTCAGTTGTTCGAATTTTGAAACTTCTTTTTTCAAGAACACCTTTAATGATACCTTGACACCATTTATCAGAATTATGTCTAAAATCGCGAACCTAAACTCTATCGTTTACCTCGAAGTTTTCCCTTTTTCTGCCCTTGAAATTATTAATTTGAATGTTTTGTTTCCTATTGACTGTATTTTTCACAGACGGCAAACATAAATCGAATCTACATCTCAATTTACCTTCTAGCATTAATTTTGCTGCTGTTTCATCTTATTTTTCACACTTCATAGGCAGTCTGGTCAGAAATCGGCTGTATTTTTCGTAGATTTCACATATCGAATCTCATATTCAAAACAAGATATGTGCCCACCTTTGCAGGCGGTTTTCAGCAAATATTGGAAGGCCCTTTTCATCACCAAATATTGTCAAAAGTGGTTTATGATCTGTGAAAAGAACTTTTTACCGTATATTTATTGAAAAAACTTTTTCAAACCGAAAATGATTGCCGCCGATTCCTTTTCTATTTGCGAGTATTTTATTTCTGTAGAATTTAGCAAACGTGAGGCAAATGCTATAGGTATTTCCGTATTATTATTATAAATGTGACTGATTGTTGTACCAAGAGCAAATTAGGATGCATCAACTGTCAATTTGACAGTTCGATCTGTATCAAAATGAGCCAAATCGGAGCAGACATGAGCATTTTTTTTGCCTTTTCAAATGCAATATGGCATTCATTCGACCAAACCCATTTAGATTCTTTCTTTAATAAACTGTACAATGGCCCAAGTATATCAGAAATATTTTATAAAAATTTGCAATAGCAATTTGAAGTAACCAGGAAAGATTTGAGTTCAGTTATAATTTTTGGAATTGGAATCAATTTAATTGCTAATATTCGTTCTTCAGAGGTATGGAGACCCTCTTTATTAATCACGTGACCCAAATAGGTTACAGATTCTTGAAATAACGAACATTTCTTCTTTTTCACTTTCAATCCGCATTCTAGTAAACGATACAAGACTTTATCTAAACGTTCAGAATGTTCTTGATCATTTCTTCCAGTTACGAGGATGTCGTTCAAAAAGCAAACAACTCCATATTCTGGAACAATGGAGCCATTATTTTCTGGAAAATAGAAGGAGCGCTAACAATATCATAAGGAAGACGGAAATATTGTAAAATTCTGAGACTCTTCAGACGAAAGTACTTGTTGATAAGCCTCACTTGAATCTATTTTCTAAAACTTCTCACCACCCTCCAATGGCGAAAATAAATACTCTATGCGCGATAAAGGAAAGTGCTGAATGTTCAAATAAGGATTTAAAGTGATTTTAAAGGCGTCACACAGTCTCAGTTCTCTATTTGATTTGAGAATCGGCACAATAGGTGTTGCCCATTCCAAGAATTCAATAGAAATCAAAACATTATTTTCAACTAACCTATCAATTTCCTTTTCAAGTTTCAACTTCAAGGCAAATGGTACAGGTCGCGCTTTACGAAATTTTTGAACGGTACCCTCTTTCAAACTTAAATTTACTGAGAATTTATTGAAAGTTCCCAGTTTATTCTCAAATATTTCATGATATTTTTCCAGCAGGGTTTCAATTTTGTTAGGAATTTGGACTAATTTTTTGTCTCTATTGTTACTTTCAACAAATTGTAATTTACATATTCCAAAATTCAACATATTCAATCCATCACGACCAATAAGAGGATGTCCACCATTTTTTATAACATATAAGTTTTAAGAACATAAAAGCTATCTTTGGATATAACATTGAAATTTGCATATCCTAATGGTTCAAATGTCATCCCCACATAATCTCTCAAAAACAAATCATTTGATTTCAAAGGAATGTTCTTAAAATATTTTAAATATAAATTTTTCGAAATGGCGGACTGCGCAAACCCGAAATCTACTTCAAAACTAATAGGAGTTTTTTCTAGTATCAATTTAACATAAATCGATTATACATTCGACTGGTCATCATCAACGTCGTGCCTTGAATTCAAATTAAAAATTGATTCAGTATGTAAAGTAGTATCTATACACTCATCTTTATGATCATTTACAGTTAAAAATTAAGGGAATATCTTTCACATTGGGGTGCTAAATGTCTCTTATTGCTGCATTTGTGACAATTACAGTTCGTGTAAATACAAGCGCTTGCTAAATGATTTATTCTGCCACAAACAAAACACTTACTTGACTGTTGTCTAGGAGAAATACTACCTTTTACTTTCGGATGGTTCCTGTTGGTGTCCTTAGCTCCCTGATTAGAGGTTCTAACTTCGGATCTATCCCGATTGGTAAAAAAATTTTCAGACCCCTTCCTGAGATGGCATTGTTTGTGATAATTTGTTGGCTCCGTTTTTACAATCGACACTTCTCTGGCCTTATGCTCGTGTAGCGCTGACTCCTTGGATAAAGCTAATTTCACAATTAACTAAAATGTCACTGTATCGTCAGAAGCATCTTCTTCGCATAATATGTCCAATATTTTGGTATCATCCATGCCCAGAACGAATATATCCCTCATGAGTATATCCAACATTGGAGTACTAAACTTACAAGTGGAAA
This sequence comes from Leptinotarsa decemlineata, assembly GCF_000500325.1. NCBI lineage: Eukaryota > Metazoa > Arthropoda > Insecta > Coleoptera > Chrysomelidae > Leptinotarsa > Leptinotarsa decemlineata. Next base: position 103,598 of record NW_019291782.1, on the reverse strand, counting down.
CTAAACTTTTTATTCTCGCTTCCCAATCCGCTACACTTTCATGAGAGTTCCGCTTAGCTGTATAAAATTTCATTCTCTCCGCAAAGTACGAATTTACCGGTGAAAAATGTTCTTACCAACTCGACGAGTGTTTTATAAGTTTATGTGTCCGGCAAATCCAGTACACATAAATTTCGTACCAATACATATGCATCTTCACTTAAAATGTTGAGTAGGATCGCTTTTTTGTGATCTTCCTCTTCAATTCTAATTGCCACAAAAAACTGTTTTAGCCTTTCTTCAAAAACTGCGAAACTTGAGTTTTTCGGATCGAACGTATTTAATGAGCCAAGATGTCCCACAATTTTTTCAGACATTGTCTAAATTGTACAAAACAACACTTTACTTTAGATAAATAACTTAATGTGAGAACAAATTATCCTCGTCGCCAATGTTCTGTTAATTAATTTGAATATTCTAACAGAATGATGTATATAAAATCCAATTAATTTGAATAAGAGTTTATTCATTACTGTCAAAAATAGGAAAGTCTGCGATCGTCGGTCGCATATAAGAATATAAAAAATATAAAATAACTTGTTGTTTTCAGTTCAACCATCAAAACTTCAAAACAATAATTTCAGAGAATTCGAAAGAAATTTTGAACTAAAGAAGACCAATTTTACTCATGCGTGCCACTTTTTAGAAAACAACCACAATTTCGACATGAACTACAACACATGTATAGTACATGAAGAAAATGAAGGACAAACATTGAACCTGAAAACAGTCAAACTACATATAAAAGAAAGAACAGGAATTGAACCTGCTGAAATCTCTGAAAATCAATAATACAATTCAAACTGAATAATCAACAATACTATAATCAGTCACCCTACCTGTTTTTCCAGTATCAGTCATCAATAACTAATTAAGTTCCGTAACTACTGTTGTATAAAATTCATTGTAGAATTGTTGAGTAAAGTTCACAGAGTTAAAATTAGTTATTCATCATCATGGATAGTATTGAACCTACGTTCTGTTAGACAACACATTCCAGAACATTTGTATCTCAAGTTTTCCTTTGATTCCAACTCCGATGTTGAACGATTCCGTATTGCAGCACTGCACTGACCATATACACGTTTCGTGGCGATAAAAATTCCATCGCTGTAGTCCGATTTTATGGACATTTGGTGTAGGTACGTTTTATTTTTCATGGGAAGTATCCAACAAATCAAATGTACAACACTGATAATATGTTCCATTCGTATTGTGGTGTTATATATCTTATGTAACATTATACAAAGATTACACAGNTGTTTTAAAAGCTTCAACAAGCAATTAATTATTTTGCTGATGATTGATAATTGGTGAACTTATTATTAAAGCACGCCTGAAAAACGGTTCAAATGGATTGAACTGATAATACGAGGTTCCTTGAAAGATATAATTTCAACTTGATTATGAATATCTTCTGAGAGAAATTATCAAGACAGAATTATTTGAGTATCACTAATGAAGTGATACTCACTTCATTAGTGATACATTAGTGTGTTCTGCGACACAAGATTGAGAAACAATAGGCTTACTCAGTCAAATACAATTTTCTGAATCTCTCTATATATTTGAATAGTGCATTTCATCCAGAATATAAGTAGAGAAAATCTCGTTATCAAGTGACTTTCGAGCTGCGCGTCATGTGACATCAAGAGATATATGTGAGTGTCGGTACATCATATGTACCTCGTTTGAACTATTGTAAAGCGGATTTCTTGTTTGATATTTGAATGAATGAAAGTTTCACTAAGACAGATACAAGTATAGTCGAAGTAAACGATAGTGTGCACACTTAAAGTTGGCGGCAGTCTCAAAAGCGCAGGAAATCAATACATAGAAATACACCAGCTGCACTAGTCCAGGTGGACTGTATTGTTGGCGGTTCGTATTGGAATTTTATGATTGACTGAAGAGTCATTGAATTTAATTTGAAGTCATATTACGCTGACGAATAGAAATCGGGGAATGCGGGATGGTTATCGCCGTTGTGTCATCAATGTTCAGTTCAGGAACTGAGTGTTGAAATTCGATATTGGTACAGTTAAAATTACTTAAAATTCTTGTTATCTCTTTAAAATGTGGCATCCTTGGACAAGTACTAGTAGTAATAACGAGTGAGATAATAACGCAGATATTTTCCAGTGTAGTGATTCCAATAGCAATGGTGAACAATGCGGAAAAGAGATATACTTCATCACAGGTGGATTGATTCATGGCCATGGAATATTTCAATATGAATGTTCAAACCTATGGTTGACCTTTACCACTCATATTCGAGGTGACCTGCTCAAGATCAGGTGAGTCGACATCCTGCGCCTACGCAGCTCTAGGAGGATACAAGGCGCTAGTTAGTGTCCAATCTGTACTTGAGCACTCACCTTGTAGCACTTACCCTGCTTGGCAAATTATACTTTGTAACAAGTAACCAAGTCACAAGTCAAACTTCGATACATTATATTATATTTTCTGTAACCAAGGGATAATGGTTTTCCTTTCCAGTTTTCGGAAGTTTCTAGAAAGTTATTTTCCGAAAGTGAATTATAACTGAATTGGCGTAGTCGGTAGGATCCTTCAACAATTTCCGAACACGGAGAAGTTTAACCATTAGTGGTGGATCTCAATCTTTCGAAGGAATGAAGAGTCAAGAACTTCAACCATCGGACCACATCATGATGGTCTGCTCGACGTCGAAGAATAAGCGCACAATAACTTCATCGAAGCCACGCTATTGTAGCCAGATTCTCATCCCTACGGACACCTTTTGATGAATAAAAAACAAATAAGAATTTTGATTCAACGTGTGAATATTTTTCCCATTTGACTTTTGAACTGTCACAAATAGCTCAAGTAAACTGACTGATTTTGATAATTATGAACTGAGTTTAGGTTTGAACCGTAATTATATGAGTGATGAAAGTATGTGGACTTGTTCAGTTTTGAACTGTCTTCGAGCAACGATTGAACAACTGGGCCTCATTCATGACTTTTTACGTATTTGAAAAATACTTCGATGTGCTATTTCCACTTCTGGAATTTTATCTGAAACTTCAGACGATAGGTCTAGAAGAGTACTTCGATCACACCACTGAAGATGACTGCCGCAGTTGCAGTTGAAACGTTTGGAAATTGTAACTGAAAAAGTACACGGCAAAAGCCGGAAACTAACCAAAACAAGTCGGGGTGTAATTAGATAGAGCACTATGATTATATGTTTTTAACCATGTTTAGAGTAATGCCACGAAGCTGAAAACATTCTTTGAAAGTTTCCTCTTGAAAATCGAGTCAACGTATATATAACGTAATAATATTGATGATAATNATTGAAAATACTTTTCTCACTACAGCACAGATACTGAACTCTTTCAGATAGATATTGCTTGATATCTTCCATTGCATCATCTGAGAATCTTATAAAGTGTAAAATAGCCAGTAAAAGTGAATGGTTAATTTTGTCAAACGCCTTGGAGTAATCAACCAACACGAGAGTTCACAATTCTTCATTATAGGGCAGCAAGAATGTCATATCTCACCTTTAACAATGCTGTGGAACAACTGTGTCCTTTGCGGAAACCAGATTGGGTGCATGGTGAAATTGAAAATTCATCAAGATGGGAGCGAATTTGCATGTAAATTATTTTTTCAAAACATTTAGATAAAGTACACAAAATGCTTATTGGACGTAAATCACTCAAGTCGGTCGGCTTAGAGATCTTTGCAATAGGAATTACATTGTATTTTTTTCCAAACATCAGTAATAACTCTGTTCTTTGAACGAAAATTGAATATATGCTCAAGATAGGGTAGCATTTTCCGTAACATTTTCACAAAAAAGATACGAAGGGTGAGAAAGTTTCAACTTGACAACATTTATAGGAATGATTTCTTGACAGACAATATTTATTCATTCATTATTCAAATGACCTACCTACATCACGAAATTGATAAGTATAATACTGAAAGCGGATCTATAAAACATTTAACAGCTTCATCATCCTTGCTTATTTTCTTTACTGAACATTGAATTATCCCTTAAAAATATTCATACCTCCCGAGACAATGAAACATTCATGTTAATCAACTTCCACTACATGAATTATTTTTTCCAAAGTACGAATGTAAATCATCTGACACCTAATTCGTTTTGGTCGGTCGAGATACAAAATTCAAAATCCAGTCCGGTGCTATGTTAATGAATATTTATATTGCGCCCGGATCATTGAGTATAATACTCTGTATACTGACCTAGTGAAATTTATCTTCGTGGGGTGGATTAGAAATTCTGTTGTGCGGTGGATGAAAGGGATGTGTCTAGACTTCAAACAACAAGGTGAGCGTGGAAGTTTTTTGAAGATCGGTGTTGCTCGCGTTTTTCTGCCCATTCACGAAAAAGTATCGTTAGTCTGGAAAGAGATGAATATTTGATATGTGATGGAACTGGCCGATACCTGATGAAAATGATGAGTATTATTTTTCTGTTCACGTTTCAAATTTATATACAAATGATAAGGAATCGTCCAAGTATCACGTAAGGCACTTTGGGGGGGGGAGGGTCTTGTAAATTGTTACGAAGCGTTACAGCGGCGGGAGGAGGATTCGAACAACATGTTACGTAATATTGTTTTTTTTAATTCAAATATAGAACTAAGAAATCGAATTCCCCCAAGTTGGCTACCCTTTTCTTTTTATGTGTCACGGGGAATCCTTCGACTGCATTCTATGCCATTTTTATTTCGTTCTCCCAAGTGACAACTTTTTCATTCACATATTCCGAAGAATTCCTCGACTNGAACGTCCCCTGAACAATAATAACTACTGATAATATTTTGGAAATATACTGATTGTGTTATGAAAATATGTGATAATTATAGCTATTGTGTACTACGTGTGTACCTTCAACCTTGGAAGCGATAACACAAAGCTCTGAAGAGGCTAGCCACCCTGGCCAAAACCACGAATTTCAAAAGATACGGAAAGGTGATATATTTTCCCGAAACAAAATAAATCATCTTCATATGATTAGGTCCGCTTATTCCTTTGTAACGGCCAAATGAAAAAAGTAAATGCACGAATAGGTTTTGGATAAAATGACAATATTTTCATGATTATTTCATATTTATTATTTTATCAACAACTCACTCCACTTACTGGTGATAATGCGAAGGTACTTAGCATAGTATGAGATATACTTAAAAGTTTCCAGCTCAATGTGATCCCAATCTCAATGCTTCCTTCTATTCAATTTTGAATTTACAAAGCATTTTGTTCATTTTCCTTCTTTATTTTCACAACTGTCTGGATAATATGGTCTAGATTTCAAAATTTTTTTGATATAATCAATTGAGAATGACTTATCTCGTTACCTTTCATCAACCTTTTTCATAAATTTCCAATTATTCACGAAGGATGTGTCATTCACACTGCATTTATTTTTTTATCAGATTTTCAATAATTCAACTAGTTTAAAAAAATTATTCATATTCTTCAATCTGCTAGAACTTAGATTATTCCCTGTGGAAAGAAAAACCAATTTTTTCCGAGCTGCCAAATAATAACAATTTGGAATCAAACACCGTAATATATTGAATGAAGTATAGATTAACGTATTTTAAAAACACTTTATTGTGAGACTTTCACTAGATAATTTCACAAAAACGCAACACACCCGAAAAATATGCTGTAACTCATTGTAGATATCGATAAGCGGTTTTCACCATTAGGTTTGTCATAATATTTGACCGCCGAACTCAGCCATCAGCTTTCATCTATCTAGTTTGAAAATAGGAGTTTCCCTTTCAAACTGTCCAATTTGGCCCTCTCTGTACAAGGAAAACATTGACTAGAACCGGAGTAATATTGGTGTTGAGCCATGAACAGAAAATTATTATATCATATAATTATATTATATAATTTTTCCACGTAAGATTTTATTTAGTCTGAGGATCTCAGGTCAACACAAATAATCTTACAGAAGGTGTTCATTTTATCGTCAATCTTTTTTGTAGTTGAAAAGAAAAAGCAGACTCTCCTAATGAAAATTCACTCCACAAAATATATACTCCAGGGAAAAAGTCAAAACTTCGAAACATGTGTGAGAGTAACTGACAAATGGAAGGCACTATTGAAAAGTTTATTGCCACAAGTCAAGTCACCGAAGAGACGAGTTTAACATCCAGTTGCAGAATAACTGTTTTCTGTTTAAAATCTGTTTTTCCATTAATCAGCTGTTACCCCCATACGAACGACAACTCTCAGAAGTTGAGGAACTTGTGCGAGCTAAGGACTAACGAGGTCTTACCTTTTAACGTGAGATTCCCAATGTGAGCATATTTCACTTTCAATTCATTCAAAATTCACTCACAATAGCAAATATGTGCTCTCAAAATTTCATTAGAACTGAAATGCTAGAATTGACAACCTTTCATTTCGTATTTTGTGCTCACGCTCTCCTCTGCACCCCCAATACAAAGTCGGCATAGCAAATTGTCCGTGTCATTCATTCTACTAATTGAAATTGATTAGACACTCCCAACGAATCGACGGTGTTGTTACAGTGGCTGAACTGGCTCTTTTCATTAAGGAATTATAAAACTGGTTTTTTGATATCCAAGAGAATCAATTCAATTTAATTTATTGGTACGTATTTGAGTTCTCAGTTCGCATCTGACCTCTGCTAATCTCATTTTCAACGAACTGGCAGATTCCATCAAGTTAACATCTTCGGTTTTTCTTTATGTGTCCAAAGTGAATAATACAAACCTTGGCTTTTCATACTCCGTTTTTTTTTCTAAATCCATACCAAATAGAAACTATACTTTGTTTTTCGACCTTCATTCGAATATGAATATGAAAATAATGGGAATAAATGAAGAAGTGAACTCAAAGGATTCTGTCATTATATATTCAGCATATTCAAAAGGCGGACGATGTAGAAAATGAAAAATTATGAATGCAATGGAATCTAATAGTGACGCATACCAAAATTCAAAGTAACTTTAAGTGCTACCAAAGGAGAGAACAAATAATGCCAGTAATGTTACAGTAACATAATTTTTTCAAGGACAGAACACAAGCACTACAGAAAAAGTCCCCAAGGCGCTCTAATAGCGGTGCCCGTGCGAAAGTGGCGATTCACGTTAGATTTGAATCCCTTGACATTAAATTCATTTGGAAAAACGTTTCCAGGAAGTTTATTCCACATACAAGCAGTTCTCCGAATGAAAGGATTCTTGAGTACTGAAGTTAGATGTGTACTGAGTTGAACCTCAAAACGATGAGCAGCCACAGTCTATAGCGTAATTCTGACATCTACTGTTCTTGGTGGAATCAAATGTGCCAAGTTCCCTGAACACTTTCCGTGAAAGAAAAGAAACAAATCTCCAACCTTTCTTCGATGTTCCAGACTATCAAGCTTGCAAGTTATGTTCGCGTCTCCAATCAGGCGGATGGCTTTTTTCTGAATGGAATCCAGTTGCTTCAGGTATGCTTAGGACGGAGCTCCATACATGAGAACAATACTCCAAAGAAGGTCTGATCTGCGCTTCATAAAGCATCAAACGTTGCTGAGGTGTGTACAATTTTCTGTTCCAGAATAGTGTTCCAAGCTTTGGAGGAACAGCTTTTGCAATTCCAGCAATATGATTATGCCAAGACATATGGTGTCTCTTTCAACCTCCAACAAACTTATCGAAGCAGAAGCTTTATAAAGCTTAGAGCTTTATAAAGCTTGCTTAGGTTTGTAGAGTTTTCTGGTTTGAAACAGTGTTCTAAGCTTTTGAGAAACAGTCTTCGCAATTCTAGCTACATGTTATTTCATGTATTTTCAGGTATAAAACTTCCCAGAAGCTGAAAAATAAACAAAGCTGAATCAATGAATAATTTGCTGAAGTGTAAATGAAAGATGACCTGAAAAGTTCATCCCAAGAAGTTACTGTATTATATAAACCACTGAAGAGTCCAATTACTCAGTAGTCATATTCATAAATTTTCTCTTCAAATTGAAAAAAGCAATTGGGATGAATTAAATCATGCTCAGCTTGCTTTAGTAGTCAACGTTTCGAAAAACAATCTTTTTTCGTTTTCAAAACATAAAATTCACTTCAAAACTTCCGCCTCAAATTGTGAATAGCTTTATTTAAAAAACAGTAGGAAGTATTGAGTCCTCTACAAAAAAATATCTTTCAGAGAATATAGTAATAGCTCATTTCTACAAAAGCATTTAGATTGGGTCCTGGTGATATTGAGAATGCAAAAGATCCACAGGAACTTCAAAATGATATTTTTTCGTGAAATTTCAATGAATACTTATTTATTACGTTGTGTAGCGTTTTACAATATTTATTGTGCAAACTCAAAAATGTAGAAAAACTCAATAAGGAGGCACAAGAGTTCAATGGAGCACGTTCTTTTTGCCAACGTTAAGCTTCCTCGGAGGCCAACAATTTTTGGCCCAGTGATTTGCTTGGTCTCTACAGACATAAATAGCAAAAGGATTTGGTAAACCTAGATTGTTGTCCAAGCAACATGCCCAAGATTTTTTATTCACCGCACAATTGTCAAACCTGTCTTTATATTTGAATTTGCCAAGGATCAGTTCCACGTTCTTGTAGGTTTCTTTAAGGTACACGGCACGGAATCACTGACAGGAATGAAAGCATAGACACCGCCATTGTAGAGCAGAACTACTTTAATGCTTTTTGAAGCATCCATGAACATACGCCAGTGTAGTGGGTCATTTGAGATATTGAATACAATATTGGTACAATCAACCAATTCGTCCTCTTAGGTAAATTAAGGCACAGGGCGTTCTTTATTCAGGAAGTAATGATAGTTATAACCTGCACACATTCAAAAACAGTTATAAAAATGAAATTTCACCTATTTATTTAAGACTTTGAGTTAGCCCAAAACCAACGCTTATTTATAATGAAAAAGGGGTTGATTGGGTAACGGGATCAATTTTTCCTTAAGAAACAATTGTATTTTTGCCGACGTTTGTTTGTTCCATGTCGTTTTGTGTTGGTGTTGTCTCGTAAATTTGTTGCAATGTTCTTTATTTTTTAAGTACGTATCTAATATGTCTGATGATTTTCAAAATAGTAATATGATCAAGCCCTGAAGAAGAATTTAATAAAATTCGAAACGTCGGCAAAAAAAAAGATCCTGCTATTTCAAAATTGGCTGCTCTTCGCCCGTCAGAAGATGTCCATGAGTAGTGCGAGTATGACCCAGTCTAAGTCGTGATAGGAATACTTGTTTTTGTCTGTTTTTAGGTATGTTATTTCATGGTAGAACCAATGACTTGATGATGGATAATTTTGAGGATGATTAGTTCCATTGGGATTGCCAACAGTTGCAGAGGATATGTTTGTAAAAGGGTTTCAGATCTTGTTAGATTCCTTATTCCGTCGGAATTCAAAGCTTTCATTGGCATATAATTCTCCTGTGAAAACTGTACCCTCTTTGGGTGAATTGAAAGTGGCATTGCAACCAGAACCTGAGAGCTGCTTCTACACCTTCTTCAGTTTTTGATGCGTCCGTGTATATCAAACAAAAGTCCTGATATTGGTTTATTAATTGTTGAAATTCTGTCTTGATTATACCATGGTTGATTTTGTTATACTGGGTGAGACTGACGTTTGTTTGTACTTGAGAAATTGTCTAGGGAGAAGGGTTTGATATATTTCAGGTATTCATAATATTTGGAAGTGAAAGGCGTGAACTGGATAGGTAGCGGCTCTATCTCTCATAAAATGAAAGATCAGCTCTTCTCTTTCTGGCAAAATTGTTTTTAAATCTGTTTGCGACGACGTTATGGTGAACTGGATTTTCAGAATTTGGGTTGAGAAGAGCAGCGTATGTAAGAGCCAGGAGAATAAAGTGATGGTTCACCTGCTTCGCATCGGATGATGTTCAAAGGACTAGTAAAGAAGAATCCAATTGCAATTCTGATGGCATTGTTTTGAATTGTATCAAGTTGTTTCGGAACTGTATCCTTTGCAGAATTATAAATGATTGTCTCATAGTCTAGTTTGGATCTTATTAATGACCTGTAGATTTGCATTAACGTATTTCAATCGGCACCTCAACTTTTGGAGGCTAAGATTTTTATTGAATTCAGTCCTTTCTGACAGGAGGTTTTGGGGTGCTGGATATGTATCTTCCAGTTTAGTCGGTGGTCTAGAATCATTGCTAGAAATCTTATTTTCTCCACGTATTAGATACTCTTGCCAAAGAGTTGTGACTAGGAGAGGTTTCCTTTATATCTCTTGCAGAACCGGATGCACTTGGTTCTTGTCTTCTGATATCTGAAGTCCTGAAGGAAAGGACCAGTCTTGGAGCTCAACAACGAAACGCTGTAAATAATTGTATATCATTTTGGGGCGTTTTCCTTTGCCAAAGACTACGATGTCGTCAATTTTCATTTCTTTGAAGAAATTGTACTTTTTTTCTCAAAACTTACTTTTGTGGTGAATAGTTTTTCCGTTGAACACTGTACAACAAAAGTATATTTGATTCAGTAATTCAGTATTGTGAGTCACTGGAAAAATTTCAGTTTATAAGAGTCCATTTTCAGTTGTTTTCAAGTATTAGAAGGGTTTATCATGGAAGCCATCTGATCCCAAGTTACTGTTCGAGGAATTTCAATACTGGAAAGTTTTCTAATAATTTGTTAATGAAACTGAAATGAGAATACGTCGACCTTCATATTATTATATCCAATCTGAAGTCTTGCATTCATATTAACAGTCTTCCTGTTTCAATTTTTCGAAATTTCTTATTTATATAATTTCAAATCAGGAGATAACAAAAAATTCCACAATCAACTGATTAAAATGAATACCTGAATGATTTGAATAAATACTCTTTTGAAATACAAAATGTATGTATGGAATTGTTTAATTGAAGAAACGTTTCTATCGTATCTTTCATAGTGTTCCTGCTTACCTGCTTCTCTAAACGCATTTCTGTGTTTTGAAATTCTTTGAATGTACGATTACCCAGTTTTTTGTTATCGGTATTTTTATGACCTGCAGGTTGAGGTCTCCAATTCTGCAGATCCATGATAGGAAGATTCAAAACATTTGTAATTTCAAATACCGTATTTGGCATGGTTTGTGACTTCATAATATGACTTGAAGAAGCAGTTCATTTCAGAAAATTTGAATGATACCAGGTTGTTTCAAAAGTTTTGTCCGTTGTCCGTCAATCAAAATGAGCGTCATTAGAATCATTGTACTTTTCAATTCCGTTAGCATGAAAATTGGGTTTGATGAAGTCGACGAAGTCTGTTTTTGCTTGGTCCTTATTGGCGAAGGTTTCACCGGTGAGGAAGTAATCAAAGTGCTTGGAAAATGTTATTCGATTAGCGAGAGGTCTGGGAGTATAGTGTCAGAGGCACATCGGACAATTATTTGTGAATCGTGTAGACGGGCGTTGTTGTGGAGCAGGATAGAATCTATTTTGTTGACCATTATCGGCTGCTGCTTTACTTTTTGGAACATTCCAACGAATTTCTCACAATGAGACACTGCAGTGATGATTTGGCCTGGTTGCAGAAAGTTATAGTGCCATGACAGTAGCCATGATTTTTTTTCGTGAGTGTTCGCCTCTAGAAAGTGCTTGTGTGGCTCATCAGTGTCCAACCCTCGTTCTGAACGACGATAACTTACCAAAAACTAAATTCAAACTGGAGTATAAATTTGAAAAATGAATACGAAATATTTTTTGATCATTACGAAAAGTACATATATATAAAACAATTATAGTTGTAGTGGAGCGGGGGGCACGTTGTTACAATTTTTATGTAATTGTCAATATGACAACAGCTATCAAATACTTTATACATTTGACTGCTTCCATCGTTAGTATGTCTATTCAGCTATCAAACTATGATAAAAAAGTTATCGAAATTCATGTAATTTCTTCACAATGGACAATTCAACAAAAAAAGTCGATTGTAACCACTTACCCCCAATTTGGGGCTAGTTGTTACATCTACGGGACACGATGTTACGGCAGAAAAATAAACAAAATCATGAATGATAAAATTTTTATTATTATTTCAAAACGTTATAAACAAAAGAGATTATAAAACAATTTAGTGAAAATCTCACAATAAAGTGTTTTTGGAATACGTTAGTTATGGATTTTCATCAAGTATCGGCCGATTCCATCATATATATCTTTTCCTACTTCGCTCATTTTCGAAGACTTTACCTTTTCCTTTGCCTTTTCCAGTACCTTTGTTCTTTTCTTCATTTTTGTCACAAGTTTATTCGGTCTTGACCAGTTTTTTTTCATATTCTCTTTTTAATGAGTATTTTTCAGGTTTGTCGGTTAGCATAGCGGATTTGCGTTTACGACGGCTATGGATGGATTGTTTTCGAGCTTCTGCCTTGAGAAAGGGCCTTATTTTCATTAAAATAATGATAAAAAACTTTTGTAACAAGCTTTCATTCAAGCGCCCTAAAAAGATCAGAATAAAATTTTAAATCACATTGAGCACATTCATTCATGACTTTACAGAATTGAAATTATAATAAAAGCTTGTCGCGATGCCTAGAAGAAATCTCTACATATTCAGTCAGATGAAATTAAAATTTTAAGAAACATTCTGACGGATCAACTAGGTACTGCAATAAATTTCAAACCCGATAAATCCAATGTGTGCTAAAAAGTTATTCAAAAGTTCCACATTTTCAGCATTCACGGCACTTTTGTTCAATAACAAAAATTATGAATTGCTCACAAGTTCAGTAAGTGCCTACCTAATTACAAAATTTCAATTATAAATTGAAATTATCGCGACAAGCTTTNCAGTCTGATCTGTTGTCGTTTGAGGGTTAATGGAATGGTATCACAATTCTCTTGAAGAAAATAGTTTTTTGGATTTAACGACAACTTCGTCACTCTAAAGTGGTTATTTTATGGAATTTATCACACATTTTGAGATGGTGATTGCTTCATTTGCCATGGATAATAAAAAAAATGTATCACTTTCCACAGTCCTGTTTGTTTCAATGATTTTATGTTATATTAAGAAAACTCTTGAATGATTTCGCGATAACGAGTTAAAAAAATCATTGTTGTTTAATCGAATGGTAGGTAAATGTCAATTTACCTACCTCTTGATATACCAATACTTTACATACGCCAAATTCTTAAGACGCACCTTGAAGCCAGATATTTCAGTTTGAGATTTAGTATACATGCGAACAAGTCAATCTTGGAAAAATGCTTGTAATTGGCATTGGATAAGTTGCCGAGTAAGAATGATTAATTGAAAGAGAATTGGTCTCGTGAAATTTGGAATATTTGTCTACATATTGTATAACAATATGTTCTTATATGTATATAAGATATATGAAAGATATATGAAAGTAGTGTGTACAGCACATTATTTATAGTTGATCCTTACTCGGGAAACTGAGACTTTCAATAACATGATCTTTTTTGAGACATAGGAGGTTAAAGGTGTTTTCTTATTGCGTTCATCAGGATTATGAGCATGTCCGAATTGCGTACAAAAAAGTATCTTCCTTAGCTAGGGGGATTCTATACACCTGATTGTGCCAGATTACACACTACATAATGTATTCGACTGACGAACCTCATTATTTTGTAGGAATCTATTGTGAATATAGTATGAAACAGATAATTTTTGTCAAATTTCAACTGAGATTTTCATTTGTTACGACCGATTTCGGCATTTTCAAGTGAACTGACGCATTTTGACAAATGAATCCTTGAATATGCAATTATTCAGTCAATGGCCTTTTGGTATCTGCGATAGGTATCTGAAATAACATAATATTACCTGTATTATTATAACATTATCTCAGATGCCAAAACAATAATCATTTATAACATATCAAAATTACTAACTATTGATCCACTACTTGTGAATTTCTCCAAATACCAATGAATCCCAAACTAGTTGTCAAAATTCATTAATTCAAAAGGACTGCATAGTCCTAGTTTTGATTTTGCAGTTGAGGTTTTGATACAATTGATTTAGTTTCAATGCTTCCAACGAATTAATCTCCCTTCCTTTACTGCACGTATGGAGGATTTCCATGTTTTCTTTAATTTTTGTGTGGTTTGGTTTTTGTAGATGTCCATATATGTATAGCTCATTTATCATCACAAAATAAATGAGGAAAACGTGTAAATTATCCATCCGCGCAAGGAAGGAAGAGAGGTGAATTAGTTGGAAGCGTTAAAAATTAATAAATATTTTGAAAACCCCAATTTCCAATGGCCAACTAGAGATAAGCAGCTCCATCTGTTTGAATTTGTGAATTTTGTCAACTAGTTCTGAGTCACAATTTCATTCATTCTTATAGCACGATATTTTCCACTTTCAGTGTTGATAAATGCTATCTGAATGATTTTCTCTGCTTTTCCAATTCCATGTTTTTTTGTTGCCTATTTTGGACGTTGATTTCTACAGTCTGCTGTCTTTCATCAGCTTTCAATAACTCTGTTGTTCATATTCTCAGCGCTGTTGTCTTTCAATCTATTTTCAATTTTTGCTGTATTTACCCGTATTATTTTCAATGAATGTTTTGGACGTTGATTTCTACAGTCTGCTGTCTTTCATCAGCTTCAAATAACTTGTTGTTCATATTTTCAGCGATGTTGTCTTTCAATCCATTTTCAATTTTTGCTGTACCCGTATTATTTTTATTGATAGTTTTGGCTATTTATACTATACTTGTATTTTTTTGATTTGTTTATGTTCGGGACATTCTCGTTCAACTAGGGTGGTATTTGGTATTCGTCATGTGTTTTTGTAGCTCCGTATCTCAATAAATATTTATTCTACTGTGTCGCGGTATATACCGGTCGTTAGATAATCTATAGTTCTTACATTGATGCTGTTTATTTTTTCCAAATTTAAATTTTAGGTATCTTTCAGCTTATTACTATATCATTACTTATCTTATTACCGAAAACAGAAGACATTTAGGACAGTGGTTGGACACCGATGAGCTAACTAGGGATTTCCCAAAGACAAAAATCCACCAAAAAAGACTATGGTTACTATTGGGTGGTCAGCAGCAGGAGTCATTCAATATAATTTTCTACAACTAGGCCAAACCATCACTGCAGAGCCCTATTGTGAGGAAATCGATGAAATGTAACAGAAATTGCGTCAGCAGCAGCCGAAACTGGTCAACAGAAAAGGTTCGATCCTGTTCCACGACCACGTTGGCAAAATGGGGAATGTTCCTTCTGACGAAAATCAAGTAGTTTTCATAAAAGTACTCTAAAGCAACGCATTTAAAACTTATCATTTCAACCTTTTTCTTAAAAAAAATATTCAAATACTTAAAAAAGAGAAATGAAATAGTGCATTCAACATTCAAAAGGATTTGTTTCTATTTCACCATTTGGCAACATCGGTTATAAAATCTGTTACATGTATGAGACAAACAAAGATGACATATTTCAGAGGAGTGCTGTTCTGTTTAGTTATGTTCCGAGACATTCTGTGACATATGATATTTTGTGCACCTAACCTATCTTCCTCTATATAAATAAATAACGAAACAACTGTTGTCTATGTGGCTCGTATAGGTGGTATTGAACTATAATTTGAATTTTGCCTTAATTTGACACTAGTGACATGATTCTTTTTCTTCTAGCATAATATTAACCTGTTACCAATATGTGAATTAGAAAAAAATCCCTTTAAAAATTAAAACCCAACATTTGAAACATCAATTTGAATACTTTTCTAAGTGAATTCGAAAAACTCATGAGTCAAATTCAACTTTATTTTGTTCAAACTTGCATTTGCTGTAATAACCCAAATTGAGTAACATTCCTTATTGCACTGATTCAAATGGTGCTTACTTCGATGAACTTGTTAAATAATGTTATAGAATCATGTATTAGGTACCTACACCTTCAGCTATTTCTTGCTAGTTTTAACACAAAATCTACACTTCTCTACCACTTGAATAATGTTTCTTTGTGAAGTTGAAGTGATCGTGTACATTCTACTAGACTCTGAAATACTTTTTTTTATTAGCTACTTAATTGAATTATTTTGTTGATAATGATCTGGAAAAATGTATTTCGATTTTTTTGTTCACTTCTCTGTAATTCATTCAGAATACAAGTGTTGAATATTCATTCAAAGAAAGTAATACAAATCATGAAATTACGAAACAAAAATGAATAATTGGCGCTTCGGGGTGACTCCATTGATTCCAGTGGCGCATTTCCTTTTTCAGCTGCAGGAAAACCCGGAAAAACCTGCAGCACCACATCATCTGAAGATCTTGATCTGCAAATGTCCTCTCTTCCATAAAACATAATGTATGGTGTCTCCAGATGCTCCAATAAATTTGAAACATTGCTAGAACACTTAGAGACACGACTATCGTCAAACCTAAACCAGTGCGTTTCGTCTTTGACTAATGTGTAATAATGACCTGATTCATCGACCTGAACAATGACTGCATCAAGGTTATAATGGTGGTATGCTAGATTGAAGTGTTCATCAATTTCGAACTTGCATCCGTGCATCCGTGCATGTTTGAAGATCATCACTATCATTATTAGATTGATTGGTGCCTCAGCTACACTTGTTTTCTTATAAAAGTCAGTCAGTTTGGCATACGTTTGGCAATACAGTTAATCATCACCTGTTAACAGTTCCATTTTGATATGATTCGACAATACGGACTGGTTATCAGTCATATTAGGAAACGCTAGTTGAAATTCCAGAAAATCACATACGTTCTTGCTACCTCTTGAACATTTACTACAAAGTAAACAAGTGAGGATTTTTCCAGCAAAAGATCTATAAACACAAGACGGGATAGACTGTATGGAATCATTGAATCCAGAGCGGTCAGAAGTATATGGAATCATTGAATCCAGAGCGGTCAGAAGTATCGATTCTGCTATTTGTTTGCGTACGAACAGTATTCAACAAGAACCCCAAGATTTTGGAGCAATTCTCTTGTTGTCCTAACGAGTATCTAGTGGACTCCAAAGACTCCAGGAAATCGGTTGGTGGAAAAGATGATACATTCTTTCGAAACTGCAACTGCAATAACCATTATTTGAGTTTGGTGAATGAGTAGGAAACATTCTCGTTCTCGTTCATCGTTGAAACCTCGTTATTGAAATTCTTGGTCATGAACAACGCTTGTAAAATGGTATTCAGGTAGCAAATGTTTCCAAATCCAATTTTCTTCTCAAGAATCTCAGGACAACTGTCTACTGATTCGCAAGGAAGAACATGTTTTACAGAATCTGTATCAGAACCATTTCTCAAGCAGCAATCGATACTTCCAAGTGATTAAGGGTTTCGTAGAGGTATCGATTCTACTCTTGCTTCATGAAGCTCTTCCACTGAAAGTTAACCAGAACCACATATTTGGGGGGCAAGAATGAATTAAGTGAATTGACTGCACTGAAGATGGTGGATCAATCACTTGCGAATTAACTTTGATAGGAGAATGATGAATACACAGATATCTTGGCTTGTTTCGAAGAGATTTCAGTTCCATACTGGAATGAGGGCAATGTATGGTCTCATCAAAATTATCTTAAGGAGAAATAGTTCAAAGGACCGGAGCAGCATTACCACGTTGAATAGCAATACTGATTCTTTCTATCGAAAAAGAAGTGGAATGGTAATCTTCCGTTGCTTGACCTATTCTCCTTCCGACTTCATGAGCGAATAACAGAGACTCCGGGCCATAAACACCAAAAGTTTCAATCACTAATGGATGGAACAGATAGTTGTTACCGAAATTTTTGTATTTTACTCGTTTTAATTTTTCACCAGACAATGCTGCAGTTCCAGCAGACTTACAACTTTCGGCTAGATGGAAAACCGCAACCGTGTCAACGCAAGTTGAAGTCTCATACCATAGGTTTACCGCTAGTATCTTCCTTTACATTCGTCACTGTGTTCACTCGTGAATAAAATCGTTACAATTTGATTCATTCCTTCTGTTCACGAAATGAAAATATTTTCATCAAAATACCTAGTTCTGCTGTACTACCGTACTAGTGTCCATGTCGTAGATCCGACTCAATCATATGCATAATGCAGCGATAACGAGGCAGAAGAATGCAGGCCCACTAGCACCGACACAGACCGAATTCGGAGGATTTCGTGGACGAGTCGGAGTGTTCGAGCTACCGCCGTTTGTGCTGGAGGGTATTGTAGTATATCATTAGTGTAGGTTGTAGGTAGTTGAATAAATGTGGGGAGGTGTCATGTCATAGTGACGAAAAGGTTCGGTTTCATTATGAACGGACGGCGAAAACAAAAGAATAGTTCTAATTATAAAATGACCCGCGGCATCTGAAGAGTTTCCACATCTGCATATTTAATTGATTCATTTTAAAGGATTCTCTATTGATTCTTCAAATGTATTCAATTTATTATCAATGATCCTGATATTTATATTACAGTAAATTGAAGTAAATTTTTTGTGTGAGGTTGTAGACCTGCGTTTATATGGGATCTGGTGTTTGTAGAGTAGGAAGGGTAAGTGTAGACCCACAGCACTTAGGCCACATGTGACCCATTGTACATCCTCCGGAAGAGTTGTCCTCCTAGGCCATAGTCCATCCAGTCCTTTCCAGGAACGTATACAGGTCACTAGGAGACATCTCCTTTATACTGGCCGTTGTAGGCCCAGACTCGCCAAACACACACACTCTTTGGCAACTTTGAGGTGTCTCACGGTGACCTCCGCGAAGGTTTTGGAAGGTGCATTGATATTACTGCCGTTGCGCGGCGTCTTCAACCTTCTTGGGGTTCCCTTCGTGGAGGTGCACAAGTGAGGGGGCTTTCCTCCAGAGGCAGTTGGTTCCTTGCCTTTATTCAAGGCTCAGCTCTTGGCGCCCGTCGCAGGAAGTGCCCTTGCTGTTGGAGGTGATCTGTTATGTCCAGCCTCATTCCAAGCGGTAGATTGGGGTAGACATTTCTATTCGTCCCCAGCCACCGCCTTAGATTGAGGTGAGCACTTCTGTCCAGCTTTGGGATTGGTTTTTGTTATTTCTGTCTTTGTGATGTTCCATTCATGTGTGTTCCCATGAGTAGCAAAGGAAGAGTTAGTCACCTCTGGCAGTGCCGCGCATTACCAGAGGTAGGCTGATTACAATGAGGTTTTGCCTCCGGATATCACCCTGCGGTCATTCAGATGTCGGCACGATTCCTTACACCTTAGCTTGGGTAGACTGGTCAACGGAGGCATGTTTTGCAAAGGATTTTGGGGGTTTTAGTTCCCCTCACTCTATTCATTTCTGCCACTGACCAGGAATCCGACGACCCCGGTCATAAGACCACATTGACCAGGGGTGTCCAGTTCCCTGGCCGTTCTCCTATCTGCCACCTGTGAACGCGCCTGGGTTATATGGGATGAACTTCATGGAACGTTTTTCCAAATGAATTTAATCTCCAGCGATTCCAATGCAACATGAATCGCTACTTACGCACAAGAGCGTCTTAAGGATTTTTCTGTAGTGTTCGTGTTTTGTCCTTGAAAAAAAAGTAAGTTAAACTTACTTTTTTTTCAAGGACAACTATTTGAATGTATAGGGGTTGGAAGGTGCATCATATTTATAACTAATGCCTGATAACGAGTCGTTTTCATCATGATGATTTTTTTTTTCAGGTCAATATATCTACGTCCATGTCCAGGTTTAAATTCCAATACAACACTCGTACTATTACTTTTGATTTATGCTTTTTCGCAGTGTCAAAAGCCGGGAACGTAGGCCTCCAGGGTGTTCTACCAGAGACATTTAATTTGTAGTTCTTGTTATAATAGGAAAGGAGATGTGTATAACTGATAGATAAAATATTTTTATGTGATTAGAAACCATAGGGGTCCCTCGTATAATCTGAATGAGACAAAGTATTCATATATTTATTCTGTTCTTATTGTACATCCCGTCATGCTTTCTTATTAAGAAATCTGTTTCGTTTGATTATTAAATTTGTATCAAGTGAACATACTCGTATTCGCCATCATTTTGTTAGGGAAACGGATTGTTTTTTATTCCTTCAGACGGTCAATACAGACTCATCCAGGGATACCAATTAAAGCTTCACGATCGAACAAATTCATTAACTTCGAAAACCAACTGGAAAGGGAAAAAATGAACTTGGTATCTATTTACTGACGAATTTCGAATGTACATGTACGGCTTGTTTGTTATACTCGTAGGATACACTGTAGCAGCGAATGAATAGTCGATTTATGAAAAATAAGAACAGAAGCAAATCCGTATATTCACGAAAAGAGAATTTATTGGGTTTACTTTCATCCATATACTTCATCAAATAACAGCTTTCTTTCATTTGCAAACAGACAATCCATAAGCCGTAAGCTACATTCAATTCCGAATTAAAAAAATATTGCTTGTATAAGGTGAGTACAAAAATAAAACTTGTATGTAAATATGGAAAATTTTCGAGAATATCTGTTCAAGAAATATTTAATCATCAATACTAGATATTCTTTCCAGTATATTTCTTTATAATGACTCCATTATTCCTATTATTGCATACAGTAAAGAAAAAAATGTAAAATTACAAAAAAACGTTATATTTTGTACTTTTACATTCGATTCGGTATGTAAATTTCATTACACGAAAATTTATGTGAATATACTGATTGAATTCGTAATACTTGTCGTAGAATAACGTGAGTTTTAATGGAATTATCGTATTGAAATTTCAATAATCTGTGAAATTTACTGTAGTAAATTACACAAAAATGTGAATTCACTGATAGAATACCATTGTAGCGTGTCCATATTTATCAAAGTACATGATAAATGTTTGAATTTCAGAAGTAAGTTTCAGTATGTGATGTAGAATTCATGAAAACATTTAATTGAATTACTTCAAGAATTAACCTTGAGATCAGTGGAATTAGAAATTATCGTGTCTTAGTGTAGATAAACATTTCAATGAAATAAAAGAAAAACTTAAGGATGTCTTCATTCATCTCAGTAACTTCTGACAGGAAATGATTCAAGTAATATTTATAACAAGGAAAATTATTGACAGAAAAAGTCAGCAGGGAAAGCGTTTGAAACAAACAATATTCCATGTCAATTTTACATTTTTTTTCCATTTTGTTCATGAGGTTTATCATCCATTTTGAGCCAGTAGATCTGGATTTCGTTCCGACTCTGGGTAGATTTTTAGAAAATATTTCTGCATTCTCATTCTTATTTTTAGTAATTTCCCATTCAAAAGTCCTTCTTTCTTTTGAAGCTTCAGTTGAGTATGCAGCTGAAAATCCCAATAAACAACAGTTTCGACATAGCGGAATGCAAGCGATTTGCTTTATTGGAAATCTTTCGCTTCCACAGCATTGCCCAATTTCTGGATAGCATCAAACTAACCATTATGATCAATAAACATCGTTTTCACACGAATATCTAAGGTCCGACAGCTTATACGACTTTCTCCCATCCTGGATGTCACTTCCGGAATTTCCACTGTTTTTTCGGGCCATTTGGTTCTCTTTACTTTTTCGTAGTTCGCCTAATAAAACAGAAATAATGGGTTTATCGTATTGTTTGGTTGGCGGATAGATTCAGTTCTGAAGGGGTATAGAGGTAGGTAACAATATCACATACTAATATTGAATTAGTCTTCATCAGAATTGCAATTAATGCAAATAAATGATAGAACGTTTTCAGTTACACATTTGACATGGGCTCACATTTTGCATTCTGAACATTCTACCCAATCTTCTTTTTTAGAGGTAACTTTCGGTAAACGCTGAACAAAACCATTCATCAGTATCAGATTCTGAATCGAAAATCACATTTTTTTTTCTTCATCATATCTTTTCCTTCTTCGCTCATTTTCGAAGACTTTACCTTTTCCTTTACCTTTTCCAGTACCTTTGTTCTTTCCTTTATTTTTGTCACAAGTTTATTCGGTCTTGACCAGTTTTCTTTCATATTCCTTTTTTTAATGAGTATTTTTCAGGTGTGTCGGTTAGCACAGCGGATTTGCGTTTACGACGGCTACGGATGGATTGTTTTCGAGCTTCTGCCTTGGGGAAGGGCCTTACTTTCAATAAAATAATGATGAAAAACTTTTAAGAAAAGCTTTCATTCAAGTGCCCTAAAAAGATCAAAATAAAATTTTAAATCACATTAAACACATTCATTTATGACTTCACAGAATTGAATTTATGATAAAAGCTTGTCGCGGTGCCTAGAAGAAATCTCTACATATTCAGTCAGATGAAATTTAAATTTTAACAAACATTCTGACAGATCAACTAGGTACTGCAATGAATTTCAAACCCGATAAGTCCTATGTGTGCAAAAAAGTTATTCAAGGTTAAAGTTCCACATTTTAAGCATTCACGGCAATTTTATTTAATTACAAACATTATGAATTGCTCACAAGTTCAGTAGGTGCCTACCTAATTACAAAATTTCAATTATGAATTGAAATCATCGCGACGAGCTTGTATTGTAATTTCAATTCTGTAAAGTCATAAATGAATGTGGTTAATGTGATTTGAAATTTTATTTTGATATTTTTAGGGCACTTGAATAAAAGCTTGTTTTGAAACTTTTTTTATCATTATTTCATTTTATATTTTTCAGTTTCAATAGATAGTTATCGATCGATACGAAAGTCCATCTATAAAACGGAGAGTCCTTCAACAGAAAAACTTAAGGAACGGGGAAAATTATCATTATAGGATAAACTATATTCTATAAAAGTAGGTAGGTACCTACTCCTCCGTCATACCTTATAGAATAATTAGCTTGTTATATTTCTTAGTCTATTCATTTTATTGATGGCGTCATCAATGCATAGCCGAGCGCCATACACCCTGATGCCCCTTACTCGTGTCTGACAAAACACCATTCCGGGTTTGATTTTGGAGATTTCCTTCTCCTAGACGTGTTGTAGACCAATGCTAATGACACCAAATCACACAAGTCATGGTATGGCTCTTGTGCCTGTTGCTCACATTGCGTGATTGACCCTCCTACTCTGGAAACTTAGAGGGAGGTAGATAATGATATTTTTTCACAATGCAAATATATATGGGTTCTCACAACCTACTACACCATTTATTGTCTTCTTTTGAATGTAAAAGCTTGATTTAATTATTTTTCTGGAAATATATTTTTTTACTGAAGCGTTATCTATGTGTGTTATCTATTTCGTGGTGGGTCTACCAACTGCCTGCCATAAACGAATGCCTGTACAAAGTTTCGTGTCCCTGCTATTTACCGCTGAGATATCTCGTACGGAGCCGATCCTGGCAGCAGCATCAGGTCACATTTATGATTAACATACATTGTTATCGGTTCTGGACCAGCATGCAAAATTTCAGGTCAGTCGGATGTCGGAAAGTGACTCAAATTAAACTTGCAAGATTTGTTAACATACATACAAGTCAAGTTAAATGAAAGCTTGAATAACAGTTGTTACATGTAACAACTTTCTCCTAAAAATTGTACCTTCTTTTGCCCCCTGGCACTTTTTTTGATATAAATTGAAGTCACTATTGATGGACATCGATAGTAAAAAGACATTTCTGAAAACTAAAGGTAGATATATTATGAACTTTCAAGGTCAAACAATTTGAGGAAATAAAAATTATGGACATCAGGAATGCACACAACTTAACAACTTGGCGGCTAACTGATCGTTTTTATGTGATGCACGACCTTATAAGAAAACAAATGAGTCCAATCATGTCTCCCTAAGAGATGAAAATTTCGGTTAAAAAGGCGTGTAAATTCTTACCCCTGTTACAACGTGCCCCTCGCTCCCCTCCTCATTGTAATTTTGAATCATTATTCGTTCATTGTGATAATTCCCAAAAAATAAATGATTTCGGATTTTTCGTTGAATTCAGTATCATAGTATAACACTATTATCAAAAAAATAAACGATGTAGGTTTCTTCTATTATGAAGATTTTATCTGACAAATGAAACTACAATGAAAACATTATTCACTTCTGAACCTTATTCATACTATTCAGGTAATGAAAGATGGTCTTCTATAAGTGAAAAAGTTTTTGTCGATGCATCAAGACGCCTGTGTTCATAATACAGACGTCTCATATTGATGGAGCAACAGAGGATAGTTCCAGTTGATTTATTTTATGCATCGACATCGACAAATCATAGTGCTTTCATTTTTAGTTATTGCCTCTAGCTTGTGAGATAACAACTCGTTCTTATTGAATTGTTTTTCTGGATATGAGACACCCTCATAAAATGTGAAGAATGGTGTAGATAAACAGAAACTACAGTCTGATCTGTTGTCGTTTGAGGGTTAATGGAATGGTATCACAATTCTCTTGAAGAAAATAGTTTTTTGGATTTAACGACAACTTCGTCACTCTAAAGTGGTTATTTTATGGAATTTATCACACATTTTGAGATGGTGATTGCTTCATTTGCCATGGATAATAAAAAAAATGGATCACTTTCCACAGTCCTGTTTGTTTCAATGATTTTATGTTATATTATGAAAACTCTTGAATGATTTCACGATAACGAGTTAAAAAAATCATTGTTGTTCAATCGAATGGTAGGTAAATGTCAATTCTTCGACAAAATCCCTCTTGATATACCATTACTTCACAAAAGACACACCTTGAAGTCACATATTTCAGTTTGTGATTTAGTATACATACTGACAAGTCAATCTTGGAAAAATGCTCGTGATTGACATTGGATATTTCACATAAGTTGCCGGGTAAAAAAAATTATTTGAAAAAAAAATTGGTCTCGTGAAATGTGGAATATTTGTCTACATATAACAATATGTTCTTATATGTATATGAAAGTAGTGTGTACAGTCAATCCTTACTCGGGGAACTGAGACTTTCAACAAAATGACCTTTTTGTAGACATAGGAAGGCCAAAAGACCTTTTGGCATACCAAACTCTAGTGTTTCGTAGCTTTGGCGGCGTCTTCAGTTACCACCTGTCCGTAATTTTAAAGGTGTTTTTTTATTGCGTTCATCAGGATTATGAACATGTCCGAATTGCGTACAAAAAAGTATCATCCCTTGGCTAGGGGGAATCTATATACCTGATTGTGCCAGATTACACACTACATAATTTATTCGACTGATGACCTATTTATTTTGTAGAAATTTATTGTTAATATAGGATGAAACAGATAATTTTTGTCAAATTTCAACTGAGATTTTCATTCGTTACGACCGATTTCGGCATTTTCAAGTGAACTGACGCATTTTGACAAATTTATAGCAGAAAGAAACAGCGCTGGTACTAGATCATAAATACCACGAATTTGGACACTATTATCACCCAGGCGAATTATCTAGACGCACTGAATCTTGATATACTTGCAAATTTGCCAAATCAGACTAAAGTGGATATATCAGGCTTCACTTCGGAGAAGAAATTTAATTTTTCCTGACCAAAATTGGTACCTGAAGCATACCCACTAATTTATTGCAATAACACAGTCTCGGCACGAGCTCAAAGAAAAACAAACGGCTTTCATGTTCAAACCACCAATTTACATCCTCGCTAACCATATATTTACTGATTCAACGTAGAATGCATTATCAAAAACGTGAAGAAATTCATAAATAATTTATATTCTCACGCACCAATTCACGTCTATCAAAACCAGCTCAACATTTCATGCACCTTTTTCAAACATACGTTCACCGAATTTCAAACAATGTATACTGAGTTGCAGTCTTCTAGTTTGATAGAATGAGTATTGTATTCATAAAACCTTCAGAAGGTAATCATAGTCTTTCATGCGCAATTCAGTTCCATTATGTTTACTAAATGTAAAATCACTGTTCAGTTTGATTTATTCAGGCATGTGTATACAGATGTGCCAAAAAGAATGGAATGTTTTTACACGCTTTATATTAGCTTCAACTGTATATATGTATGTATGTTTGTCTGTTTGTTTGTAACTCTCAAGCTTGGGATCTTAATTTGTCAGAATTATCGACATTATTGCTTGATCTATTCCTTGTTGGTTCTCTTTACTTTTTCGTAGTTCGCCTAATAAAACAGAAATAATGGGTTTATCGTATTGTTTGGTTGGCGGATAGATTCAGTTCTGAAGGGGAAAAACATTGTTTGAATGTTTTTTTTTCATATTCGTCATCCTCTATAGAAAATGGGCTGTAAACAAAGTAGAAAGTTGTTCTTTACGTTCGTACTGGACAAGTCTAGTTTGAGTTGATGCATTTTCTCGTTCATACCGGACAGAATATGTTTTATCCCCACAGATTTTACTCATTTCATTGAATCATTCACTATCATCTGATATATAGGATCTTCCATTAAACGCTTCATTTCTTTAAATTTGAATGAAACGAAGTGTGTGTGAGATAGAATAGACATATACTTTATTGTCGAAAAGAATACAATCTTATTGACAAAGCTTGTTAAAAAATCTGGTATATATAGCACTTCAAAGAATAAAATAAAAGAAACAATTGAAAAACACAAATACATAGAAACACAATATGAGCAGAACTAAGTTCACATATCTAATAGATAAAATATAACAATAGAAAATAAAATTTAACAAAACGTAGACAAAATAGTTTGTATAATCCCTTTCAAAAGATGTAAATAACAAATATATACAATTTGATCATAAGTTGACATGCCATGACAATAAAATAAGATATATCCCAGTATAAAATATAATTTAAAGTATAGGTGTCAATATAAACAACAAAATAAAAACACCTATATTAAATCACAGCAATGTTCCATTTCAATATTCATCAAGATTGTAGTACGCTTTAGTTGCAAGGGCATCTTCAACATGATTTCTGAACTTTTCTTAACTTTTTTCCTTCCTAATTTCGTAAAGTATGTGATTATACAGCATTTTACTTTCATAAATCAAAGAATACTTTGTCTGGCTTGTTTTTGGAA
>NW_019291782.1:49968-70814 GCF_000500325.1 Leptinotarsa decemlineata | reverse complement strand
TTTTAGGAAAAAAAGTTATATGAAGTACTGGTGATATTTTGACCCCATCTATACATTCCCGAGAGGAAAAGAGGAAGTCCAGGGACACCCTGTATAATGCATTGCAGTCGTAGTACTTGAGCTTGTAGACCCCAGATTTTTCCAAATTTGATCCGTGTTGACTTGAAATTCTCCATAAATGAGTGCATATTGTTATTTGTCTTGAATGCTACATTTATGCCTTGTTTATGAGAGAAACTAGGAATTACAGGAAGGAACTACAAAGAAAATATCTAGTTTCGTTCAGAAACAAGGCATAAAATTAAGATTCTTGACAAATATACCTAAAAATTTGCATTCAATTATGAATGATGCCAAGTCCACAAGTGACAAATTCACAAAATCTGAAGTCTACAACCTCAAGTGTACCGATAGCAATGCCTTATATACAGGGTGCAACTGAATAAGTGTAACACATTCAAAGAGGTGATTCCTCATCGAAATAAAGATAGGATCTTTCATATAAAGAAACTTCATTGGAGCATCCCTTGTTAAGATACAGCCCCTTAAAGGGGGAACATGAATTTTGTATAACAATTTTTTCCACCAGCACTGAAAACGTTACAATACTGAAATTAACCTTTCGTTTTGTACTACAAAAAAGACACTTAGCCAGTAATTTATTTGATTTACCCCATGGTTGTAAGGGGTGGAAAACGCAACCCCTAAAATTTATTTCCAATGGAACTTTTAGCGTCATACCAATTCAATTGTCACTATCGCTAATAGCGACCTACTAGATAGATTAATTTCGTATTTTTGCATTTATGACGATGTAACTGGTTTATTCTGGGCAAAAAACTCAAGAGACATTTTTTGTTTAGAATGAAACAGGCTATAGGAAATAAATTTTTATATGGTAAACAAATACAAAGACAAAAAGTTACATTCGAAATAAATTTTAGGGGTTTCGTTTTCCACCCCTTACAACAATGGGGTAAACCAAATGAATTTCTGGCTAAGTGTCTTTTTGGTAGTACAAAACGTCAGGTTAATTTCAATATTGTAACTTTTTTAGTGCTTGTCAAAAAAGATTGTTATACAAATTTTATGTACTCTCTTTGAGGGGCTGTATCTTAACAAGGGATGCTCCAATGAAATTTCTTTATATGAAAGATCCCATCTTTTTTTCGATGAGGAATCACCTCCTCAAATGCTTTACACGTATTTAGTTACACCCTGTATAAGCTAGACTGGCCCCAATTTCAATCGAAGATTCGAGGAACATTTGAGAACTTATAGATTCAATAAAAAAGATTTCAACTACGTCAATCGTCAGAATTTCACACAAAATCCGGAAATCCTATAGATCCAACCAAAGACTCAAATTAAATATTTTGGAATCTATAGAAATAATAGAAATACCTTGTTGATAAAAACAACATTGTTCTGAATGGTCAGATAAATATTTTTGATTCTCCAATCATCAATAATAGTATTATTAACTTCCCAAATGCCCGTTGATACCTCTCACTACCTACCAATGCAACTTTCATTATTGAAGAAGATGATATACCTAAGTTAGTGTAGACTCGCTCAGAAGATGACACAATGTGTGGAAGCAACAGGTGTAAGCATTTGATGGTAATGTTGTATGAATTGTGAACTATTATTGACACCCTAACTATTCAATTAAAATTAAATTACACATATTAAAAGCTGAAACTGAAGATCAAATGGTATTCCTCGATAACTAGGTAGGTTTCGAAATGTATACCTATTATGGTCGATAAAGTGAAGCTAACCCAGACTATTCTTCAAAATTTATCATTTTATAAACTCATCAAAGACAAGATTGACTTCATGCTATATTCATATTCTTTTCCTAAAGAGGTACAGCATTATTCAAAGTTGATCAGGTATTGCAACAAAGATGGTGTCCATAAAAGGACATTTGTAACCATAAATTATGTTTACATACTAATTTCCATTTTAGCTACCAACCGGACACTAGTTTCCACTAATTGAATGGAACCATATAACATAAACTATAGTTCCCACATAATGATAAAATCTTCTCAGTATCAAGTCAGTTACATAAGAATTAATTGACTGTAACAGAATGAAATTACGTTCATGATGGTAGTCATTGGTGAGACTACACAGTTCTTTGAAGGATGAATTCAGTGAAATAATAAAAGAACCAACTTTTAAATTTCGAGTATAAGGAAGCTTACGAGGTTGGTCTGAATAGTTTTTGACCTCACAAAGATACAAGACATTTTTTTTTAGATTTTTTTATTTTTCAATATAGTCTCCTTTTAACTTTACACACTTCTTCCAGCGATGATCCTATCTCTGTAACCCGTCCAAATAGTTAGGTTAGGTTGGATTAGGTCCAAAGTGAGTGGGTATATCCGACCCTCCGCCGCAACCCGCAAGGTTTTATTGTGGCTCACACCTATTTACAGTCGACACAATAAACCCAGCTTCTTAACAAAGCCGATTATTTTGTATGGTAAGTGGTCTTTCATGTCAGATGCTGAGAGTACGACTCTGCCAAACTCTAAAAACCTGATTCGGTCCTTAACGGGGCAGGCACAAAGTGATTGCTCTGCTGTTTCATAATTTTTTGAACAGAGGCGACACACACTGTCTTCCGACAGTCCGAGTCTCTGCATATGATGATTCAAATGACAGTAACCTGTAAGGAGGACTTTTATACATAGTAGTTCATCCCTACTGTAGTCCAACGACTGTTTCATTGTTATCTACATTTCAAAGAGCGGGTATCAATGTAACCAAATGTGATGTATCCACATTCAAGCAAATGTTTGGTATCAGACTTCGAAAGGTGAATAAATGCCATGGCGTGAGCCAATCCTGAAAGATTCTGCCAAAAGTCTATAAATCTTCTTGCCATCCAGGTGTTCAATCTTTGTTTGGCAAAGCATAAAGCGATGACAGGTTCTGGTTGAAGCTGCTAGCAGCACCCTTCTTCTTCTTCTTCTTCGAAGGATGAATAAACGCCATGGAGTGAGCCAATTCTGGAAGATTCTGCCAGAAGTCTATAAATCTTCTTGCCATCCAAGTGTTCAATCTTTGTTTGGCAAAGCTTAAAGCGATGACAGGTTTTGGTTGAAGCTGCTAGCAGCACCCTTTTTTTTCTTCTTCGAAGGATGAATAAACGCCATGGAGTGAGCCAATCCTGGAAGATTCTGCCAGAAGTCTATAAATCTTCTTGCCATCCAGGTGTTCAATCTCTGTTTGGCAAATCATAAAGCGATGACAGGTTCTGGTTGAAGCTGCTAGCAGCACCCTTCTTTGCAAGGGAGTCAGCAGCCTCATTGCCTTCCAAGCCAATATGGTCAGGAATCCAGACCAAAGACAAGCTGGTAAGTCTTCCTATCAAGGAGACTCGTTTTTGGCAATTTGCTACCAATTTAGATGCTGCTCGGTAGGAGCCAAGAGCTTCCAACGCCGCTTGACTGTCCGAGAATATTTTCATTGACTTGTGCATGAGGTTAAATTCTTCAAATCTTTCCGCA
Source organism: Leptinotarsa decemlineata (assembly GCF_000500325.1). Lineage (NCBI taxonomy): Eukaryota > Metazoa > Arthropoda > Insecta > Coleoptera > Chrysomelidae > Leptinotarsa > Leptinotarsa decemlineata. Next base: position 67,287 of record NW_019291782.1, on the reverse strand, counting down.
CACAATTCAATACCGTAAATTTCCGCTTGAAATACATTGGCATAGGTTCCTAGGCAGGTTGATATCTCTGTCCTGGGTCTTCTTCTGTTTCCTTTGTGAAACAGGATTTCCTTCTTCTGCAAATTTGGCTGTTTTACCGCATGTTCTGCCTTCAACTTGTCAAGTAATGATGCGTAGTATGCTCCTGTAATGTTTTTTCTGAAGTTAATCGATTCAAATAACTCCATGACGCTAGTAATTGATCGGCATCTTCAGTCCAACGTTACCAAATGCGGCATCCAACGTTATGATTAGAAGAAGGTTCAATGATAAAATATGCATATACATATAGATGTGACAGACTTCAGACAGTCGCGATTCATTCAACAATAAAAACACGAACTGATGCTTCCCCAAAATAAATTATCATTTCTCAATCATCATGAGGCTGATTGAATTACCAATACCCACGAAGGGCGCTGCCGAAACAAATAGGAAAATCAACCAGGCATTTGGCAATCATAGTGTTGATAAATGCACGGTTCGACGTATGCGTAATTACGTTCAAGAGTTTTCAGACTCAAAGATGAGCCCAGTAATGATCAACTTGCAGTTATCCATGACGAGTCTTTGAGGACCCTGGTGGAGACTGACCCATCAGAAACGGTGTGTCTGATAGTGGAAGAACTGAGCGTCAGCTTCTAGGACGTTTTTGATGGTTTGAAATATATTGGGAAGGTCAAATAACTCGAAAAGAGGTGTCCCACGATATGAATGATCTACAAAAATTTCGAGGTCTGTATCTCTTCGCTTTTGCGTAACCAAAACGATCTTTTTTTAATCGGTTCGTCACGATGAGCCACACAGGCACTTTTCGAAGGCAAAAACTCACCAAGAAGGACCATGGTTATAGTATGGTGGTCAGCTGATGGTGTGATTCACTTTAAATTTCTGCAATCGAGCCAAACCGTCACAGCAAAGTCCTATTGTGAGGAAATCGACGAAATGTACAGAAAACTGTGTCAGCAGCAGCCGGTACTGTTCAACAAAAGAGTTCCAATCTTGCTCCACGACAACACCCGTTCTAACATTTCCCAAATCACTGTCCGAATATTGAAAGAATTGGGCGTCGCAGTTCTGCCTCACCCACCATATTTCCCAGACCTCTGGCCATTTGACTACCAACTTTTCAAACACTTGGATAATTTCCTCACCAATAGAACCTTAGCCAATCGGGACCAAGTGAAAGACGGCCTTCGTCAACTTCATCGAATCCCTAGCACACAATGTTCATGCTGACGGAATGAATCGACATGTATTTTGTTGTCAAAAGCGCACTGATTCAAATGGCACTCATTTCGTTTGCATTGAATCAGTATTCATTGAGATGTCACAGTAAGAAGTAGACTCATAAAAACGGGCAATCATGACCAAGCTTTTTCATTACTAGTTTATTTTCCAATAACCGACATTTCGAATGGGTAATGAATATAGTAACTAGTGATATGAACTTCATCCAAATAGAATAATAATACAATTCCATCTCCTTTAATTTTGGATAGATGTGCATACAAAATTTGGACTAAAGTCAGAAAAAATGTATAGCATGAAGCGAATAATGAGGTACATTCCTTGGCCAAGTTATTCCCTTTGTGATCCAAAATAAATTTTAGAAAAGGAAACAATGAAGAAATCAAGTAGGGGAATGGGTTATCACTAGGTATCTCACGAATTTTGCAGAGGCTTGAAATAAACATAAACGGAACTCCTTATCAAAAGGTAAATATATGCCGTGTTCATGCAAAATCCATCATCTACCGTAGAGTGTATGATAGTGGAAACCTGACATTAATGCGCTGACCCGTTACTCGATGGAAATTAATAACACCTCCATGATGATGATTAATCTATGTGCTCTACTCAAGAAGCTTTTCACTACACAGTGTTCTGGATTATAAAGTCTATATAGTTATTAGAAAAAAAATAATTGAAATGCATTAAATGGAGTTCTTTCAAAAACTAGTCCTCCATACTGTGCACATAAAATCGCTGCCTCAAGTGTAACATAACAAAATTTTTGACTTTTATTGTTCTTGGTGCTTAGTGTCCGTGGAAAAATTAAAAAAAATTGTATGTCGCGAAGCAGGACTCCAAAAATGTGATGAGTTTCACCATAATAGTAAGAGTTCGGAGTTCCTCAAGGGTGCGTGCTGAGACCTCTTCTATTCATAGTTTATGTAAACGATCTCTTCTATAAACTATCAGCTTACACATGTGTCATTACTGCTAATGAGACATTGATCTTGTGCTCTGACAACAACTGTCAAAAACTGCTTGCAGCCATGACACTTGCAGAAAGATAAGCTGAATCGCGGTTCGATTCAAACCTTCTCATACTCAGCAAGGAAAAAACTCAAGAAATGAATTTTCTCGACTACTAATAATATTTCTGTGTGAAAACTGTCAATTTACTGGGAATCATTCTCGAGGACGCTTTGAACTGACCACCTCATATAGGTTATAAACCAGAAGCTCTCGAAAATGTGTTTAACTTTGGCAATTGAGAAAGTTAGTGTGGATACTCTTCTCCCAGCTTATCATGCATTTTTACATTCTCATGCTAGCTATGGAACTCTACTTTGAGGCAACTCCTCCAATGCCACACAAAAGTTTTCAGGATTAAAAAACGTGCAATTAGAATTATATCAAACGCAGGTTTCTGCGATTTATGTAGGTCATCTTTCAGAAGACTTGGCATTTTGATGTTACCATCTATTTTTATATCAGACACTCTTCAAAATACACAAGAATATAAATAGATTTTCGACCAAGTCTCAACGCGATCAACCCTCTTTTTATTGTATATCAAGGACTCATTGGAAAAAACTGAGAATTCAATGTACTGCTTTGCTGACCACAGCACACTTGTCTCATTATCCTATTGGATTCCAGGACATCGGCTGCGGATGCACATCTTCATTTGCAGCAAGAGGTTGCATATCTTAATGAGGATATAGAAGTGATTTCGAATTGGAGTCAAACTAACCAGGTTCAATTTAATGCTACAAAAACCCAGGCATCGGTTTTCTTCAAAAATAAAAATGTCTTCAAACTGGAGGTTAAAATGGTCACCATCATGTCTTGGCACAATCATATCGCTGGAATTTCAAAGACTGCTTCTCAATAGCTTGAAACACTGTTTCGAACCAGAAAAGTGTACACACCTTAGCAACTTTTGAAGCTTTATGAAGCTCAAATCAGACTTTCATTGGAGTATTGTACTCATATATTGAGCTCCGCCCCTAATCATACCCTGAGCAATTCATCTAATTGGAGACGCAAACATCACTTGCAACCTTGACAGCCTGAAACATCGAAGAAAGTTCGTGAATTTGTCTCTCTTCTATACTTTCACAGAAGTGTTCAAGTGACTTGGCACATTTGATTCCACCAAGAGCGGTACATATCAGAAATTCGCAACGGGATGTGGCTGCTCATCGGTTTGAGATTCAACTCAGTGCACCTAGAAATTTGCTGTTTGTATTTTGTCCTGGAAAAAAACAATTCACGGATATAATACTCGTGTGCTAAATTTTTGAAAACTTACCGATTCAATATACAGAAATCCTTTAGGAACTCACTCGATGTCAATCTATAAAATATTCTACCATCCTGTATCATACATTTACCCTCGCCAAGTTTCAAAAAGGAAATCAAGGACTATCTAATAAAAAAGTTATTATAGTATGTAGGAATATGTTGCCACAATCTCAGTGCTTGAACTTTCATAATATCATGCATATTTTATGTTCACTTTCTTTGTGAAATTGTATGTATATTATATTCACTTCCTTTCCTGTACAAATTTTTTTGTATATTTCAACTGATACTGTTTATTTATATATGTTTTTGTTCAGTTACGCTGTTCATCTATATCCTGTACCAACGAGTTCCTACTAATGTACCTTTATATACCGTAGTCTACCTATCTATCTATTATATTGTCAGATGCTGAGAGTACGACTCTGCCAAACTCTAAAAACCTGATTCGGTCCTTAACGGGGCAGGCACAAAGTGATTGCTCTGCTGTTTCATAATTTTTTGAACAGAGGCGACACACACTGTCTTCCGACAGTCCGAGTCTCTGCATATGATGATTCAAATGACAGTAACCTGTAAGGAGGACTTTTATACATAGTAGTTCATCCCTACTGTAGTCCAACAACTGTTTCATTGTTATCTACATTTCAAATAGCGGGTATCAATGTAACCTAATGTGATGTATCCACATTCAAGCAACTGTTTGGTATCAGACTTCGAAAGGTGAATAAACATCTTGGAGTGAGCCAATCCTGAAAGATTCTGCCAGAAGTCTATGAATCTTGCCATCCAGGTGTTCAATATTTGTTTGGCAAAGCATAAAGCGATGACAGGTTCTGGTTGAAGCTGCTAGCAGCACCCTTCTTCTTCTTCTTCGAAGGATGAATAAACGCCATGGAGTGAGCCAATCCTGGAAGATTCTGCCAGAAGTCTATAAATCTTCTTGCCATCTAGGTGTTCAATCTTTGTTTGGCAAATCATAAAGCGATGACAGGTTCTGGTTGAAGCTGCTAGCAGCACCCTTCTTTGCAAGGGAGTCAGCAGCCTCATCGCCTTCCAAGCCAATATGGCCAGGAATCCAGACCAAAGACAAGCTGGTAAGTCTTCCTATCGAGGAGACTCGTTTTTGGCAATTTGCTACCAATTTAGATGCTGCTCGGTAGGAGCCAAGAGCTTCCAACGCCGCTTGACTGTCCGAGAATATGTTCATTGACTTGTGTGTGAGGTTAAATTCTTCAAATCATTCCGCACACAATTCAATAGCGTAAATTTCCGCTTGAAATACATTCGCATAGGTTCCTAGGCAGGTTGATATCTCTGTCCTGGGTCTTTTCTGTTTTCTTTGTGAAACAGGATTTCCTTCAACTTGTCAAGTAATGATGCGTAGTATGCTCCTGTAATGTTTTTTCTGAAGTTAATCGATTTGAATAACTCCATGACTATCCCAGAAAATAGTCGCCATCACTTTCCCAGACGAAAAAACAGATTTTGCTTTTATTGGAACTGGTTCTTCTTTTGCACTTCACTATTTGAACTGTATTTTTGTGTCGAACGTATAATGGTGTATCCAAGTTTCATTGTGTCAGCAGCAGCCGGTACTGTTCAACAAAAGAGTTCCAATTTTGCTCCACGACAACACTCGTTCTAACGTTTCCCAAATCACTGTCCGAATATTGAAAGAATTGAATTGAATTGAATCAGTATTCATTGAGATGTCACAGTAAGAAGTAGACTCACAAAAACGAGGAATCATGATCAAGCTCTTTCATTACTAGTTTATTTACCAATAACCGATATTTCGAATGGGTAATGAATATAGTAACTAGTGACATGAGCTACATCCAAATAGAATAATAATACAATTCCATCTTCTTCAATTTTGGATAGATGTGCATGAAAATTTTTGACTAAAGTCAGCAAAAATGTATAGCATGAAGCCAATAATAAGGTACATTTCTTGGCCAAGTTATTTCCTTTGTGATCCTGATGTTACCATCTATTTTTATATCAGACACTCTTCAAAATACACAAGAATATAAATAGATTTTCGACCAAGTCTCAACGCGATCAACCCTCTTTTCATTGTATATCAAGGACTTATTGGAAAAAACTAAGAATTCAATGTACTGCTTTGCTGACCACAGCACACTTGTCTCATTATTCTATTGGATTCCAGGACATCGGCTGCGGATGCACATCTTCATTTGCAGCAGGAGGTTGCATATCTTAATGAGGATATAGAAGTGATTTCGAATTGGAGTCAAACTAACCAGGTTCAATTCAATGCCATAAAAACCCAGGAATCGGTTTTCTTCAAAAAAAAAATGTCTCCAAACTTGATATGATGTTGTCGATAACTTTCTTGAAGGTTAAAATGGTCACCATTATGTCTTGGCACAATCATATCGCTGGAATTTCAAAGACTGCTTCTCAATAGCTTCAAACACTGTTTCGAATCAGAAAAGTGTCTACACCTTAGCAACTTTTGAAGCTTTATGAAGCTCAAATCAGACTTTCATTGGAGTATTGTACTCATATATTGAGCTCGGCCCCTAATCATACCCTGAAGCTGCTGGATTCCATCCGGAAAAGAGCAATTCATCTAATTGGAGACGCAAACATCACTTGCAACCTTGAAAGCCTGAAACATCGAAGAAAGTTCGTGAATTTGTCTCTCTTCTATACTTTCACGGAAGTGTTCAAGTGACTTGGCACATTTGATTCCACCAAGAGTGGTACATATCAGAAATTCGCAACGGGATGTGGCTGCTCATCGGTTTGAGATTCAACTCAGTGCACCTAGAAATTTGCTGATTGAGAACTTTTTTATGTGGGATAAACTTCCTGAGAAAGTTTTTCCAAATGGATTTTTTCCCCAGCGATTCAAGTCCAATGTGAATCGCTACTCAGTGCACCTAGAAATTTGCTGTTTGTATTTTGTCCTGGAAAAAAACAATTCACGGATATAATACTCGTGTGCTAAATTTTTGAAAACTTACCGATTCAATATACAGAAATCCTTTAGGAACTCACTCGATGTCAATCTATAAAATATTCTACCATCCTGTATCATACATTTACCCTCGCCAAGTTTCAAAAAGGAAATCAAGGACTATCTAATAAAAAAGTTATTATAGTATGTAGGAATATGTTGCCACAATCTCAGTGCTTGAACTTTCATAATATCATGCATATTTTATGTTCACTTTCTTTGTGAAATTGTATGTATATTATATTCACTTCCTTTCCTGTACGAATTTTTTTGTATATTTCAACTGGTACTGTTTATTTATATATGTTTTTGTTCAGTTACGCTGTTCATCTATATCCTGTACCAACGAGTTCCTACTAATGTACCTTTATATACCGTAGTCTACCTATCTATCTATTATATTCGATTCAGAGGTAATTTGGGATAATCGCCATTCTTTGCTGTTTTAGTGAGACGTTCTTGAAAAATATAAAGACTTCTCAACGGAGAATCACTATTTCTGTTGGAGTGAACATCCATATTCTACTGAAAATATTATTCTTGTTGAAATCACTACAGTAACTTTGAAACTTTATTAGGACAGGTCAGTCTCATTTGAATATTTGAATGAAAGAAGGTGCTCATTCTCTTGGAAGTAGACTGTAAAAGTCAGAAATCTCGTTCCACACGGGATATTATGTTTATATAGATAGCCCACCTGTCTTTATTTAACAGGTTTGAATCAGAATATCTCAATCTGATACTAATGCTATTAGATTCGTGCTCTTTATGAGATTTGGAGACTGATCTTATCTCATCAATGAAAATAATTGAATAAAATGGGAGTTATAGTGTACCGTCGTTCTCTTTCATTTGACATTCATCACCATGGAAAACCGTGTTGTTGTTATTTATAATTTTGAAGACACATTCTGGCATTTGAAAGTTATACGCATACTTTATGAATACTTTTATCGGAATTATTGAAATTCGTTGGATAGTTGTAGCTCAATAAATCTTGGCTAATACATCAACAAGGAGAATATGTCAAAACTATTATTTTCTTTGATAAAACATCGCAAAAATAAAATTGATAACGAAACTCTCTAGATCGAAAATAAACATTCGACAACATTTCAGTGTAACGAACCTTTGTATACTCAAAAAGCAAGGTTTGAAATTTTCAGTCAAGAATACAAAGCTGCATCTACTCAGCATACACTTTGTCATGACTTATTCAATAATAATAATAATGAACCGCGTCATTGCCTTGAAAGCGAATACACATAAAAAGAGATTATGAAACTGACGGCAAAGAATGAAAGAGGGTTGGAGTATGAGAAGTTCAAATTGATCACCTGAAAATGTTGAGAAATACGTAGGTACATTATTGATCAATCACTACAAGGGCTGATAAGTCTCGAGTCTAGCACACCGACGGCGACAGTCCTATTGTATTCACCGCTTTTTAGTTAGTACTAAACAAAAATCTGTTGAAATTTCATGATATTCCTCTCATAAGTTTGTGAGTTATTGTACTAGATTAGGTAAGGTTGGGTCAAAAGTGAGTGGGCCTATTCAACCCTCCACAGCAACCCGCATGGGTTTATTGTGGCTAACACCTATTCAAACTCGACCCAGCTTCTTGGGTCTGACCCCTCTGGACTTGTACGTTGAGGAGGTTGCGTTAATGGCCATGTTACGATTGCGCAAGGCTGGTGTAAACCTCGAAGTAGGAATGATCAATTGAGGCTGAACCTATGGCGGGAAGCGCTTACTGCGTAACCTCTGCTGCAGGCAACCAGTGATGCAATTGAACCCTGGTTTGTGTTTAATAAACCCCCGACAAAATACAAATAAAACAAAATACAGAGTCAGATGCTACAAATGCAATACGCATATATACAGACGGTTCAAAAACCAAAGAAGGCTCAGGATGTGGAGTGTACTCTAGATCACTAAGCCTAAGGGTTGAGTGGTGAATGGGAAAAAATACCAGCGTGGTCCACACAGAATTGGCTGGTATCTCAATCGCCACAAAAGGAATAACTAGAAAAGGAATTTATAGCAGAAACATAAAAATCTGCACTGACAGCAGGCAAGCCCTATTAGCCTTTAACAGACAACGTGTTACTTTGGAATATAATAACAATATCCTGAGGTGGGTTAAAGGGACGACAGGAGTAAAGGTAATCGCATCGCTGACTCTTTAGCCAAGGAAGCAACTGGACTAAGAATTTTAGGACCCAGTGGCACCTACGGCCTGATGACTTCGACAATTGCGGAACTAGTCACACCCGTGTTCAATCCCTGAAGAAATGGGATGGAATCAAAAGATGCAATCGTGCCAGGATTATCCTGAGCGACCCTGGGAAGCTGGCGCCGAAGAAATATCTGGCGATGACCAGGAAAAATCCACGCTTAACAGTAAGATTTCTGATTGGCCACTGTCAACTGAGAAAATACCTCCATAATATGGGGCTAGTGGACACACCTCTATGCAAGATGTGTAAACAGAAAGACGAGACTGTCAGACATGTCCTATGCGAGTACCCGGAGTTATCGTCACTAAGAGAGTGTGTGTTTGGCGAGTCTTGGCCTACACCTGCCGATATAAAGGAGATGTCTCCCAGTGACTTGTTCACCTTCCTGGAAACGACAAGATGGACGATGACCTAGAAGGACAATTCTTCGGAAGGTCACATGTGGCATAAGTGCTGTGGGCTTACACTCACCCTCCCTACTCTACTAATAGTACAGAAACCCAGCTTCTTGACGATTCCGATAAGTTCATATGGTGAGTGATCTTTTAGGTTTGATGGTAGGAGTGTGATTCTACCAAACTCTGAATACCTAATTCTGTCTGCAGTGGGACAGGAAAAAAGTATATGCTCTGCTGTTTCATCATTTTCCAAACAGAGGCGACACACACTGTCTTGTGACAGTTGGAGTCTCTGCATATGATGATTCAGAGTGATATTACTTTTGTTATTGTCAAAAAATGGATCAAAAATAATTCCGTGTTTTGAACTTACACTGCTTCATGATGGGAAAAAATCCGTTCAAGCAGCAATGGCTTGAAAAGGTGCTGACTTCAAACCTGGTCGTAGAGACACCGATGATGCAGAACGCAGCGGATGAGGCAGATCATTTCACTATGAGAAACCTCTATTTAAAGTGGGTTCCGCGCGAGCTCACTGCTTGTCGATATGTGTCAATGTATGAAACATGGATCCATCATTTCACTCCGAAATCGAAAAGATCGTCATCTGAGTGGAAAGCAACTAGTGAACCTAGTCCAAAGCGCCCAATAGAACAACAATCGGCTGGAAAGGGGATGGCGTCGGTATTTTGGTATGTGCGTGGTGTAATATTCATCGACTATCTTGAGAAGGGAAATACCATCAACAGTGAATATTATATAGCTTTATTAAGGCGTTTGAAGGGCGAAATTGCGAAAAACCAACATCATTTGAATAAATAAAATGTGCTACTTTATGGAGACAATGCACAGTGTCACAAATCAATGAGAACGATGACAAAATTGAATGAAATGGGCTTCGAATTACTCCCGCATAAACCATATTCGCCAGATTTGGCAACCAGCGACTACTGGCTCTTCGCAGACCTCAAAAAATTGCTCACCGGTGAAAAGTCTGCTCGAATGAAGAGGTTATTGTTGAAACAGATGCCTATTTGAAGGCAAAAGATGCATCGTTTTACAAAAGTGGTATTGAAATGTTAGACCGGCGCTAAAAATGATTGTATGGCTCTGGATGGAGATGACGTTGACGAATGAAGCCAATCTTGAACAAAAAATGCGTATTCTTTCTTAGGCCCGTCACTTTTCAGCCCAGGTATTGTATTATACCAGATAATAAATAATATGAAAAACCAAGTTTAAAAATATCTCGAAATGTAAGGACTCCAATTCGAACATTCATTGCGCCAATAATTTTTTGGATACCTATATAAATTACTTCATTTCAAATTTTATTAAAATGATTATAGTGTTCGTTTCGGACGTTATTATTACTGTCATATGTTTGTATGCTTATTGAAACACATTTAATATATTTTTGATGTAGATATGTGTCAAATAATCGTAAAAGGTTTTTTCGTTCGAAGTTCATCATAGAAAACGCTCAGAGCAATGGAAAAAATATGAATATGTACCTGAAACTGAAAAATAACTAAAAGGGAGTAATTCACACAATTATAATTGAATATTACCGAAAACTCCCGAAATATATAATTTATTTCAATTTCTCAGTATGAAGTGAACGTCTACGATCCAAAAACTACAACAAAAATTACAGGTCCGAATTTAAAAATTCAAAGATGGGGTGGCCCAAGTCAGATGACACCCTGTATAAAAGATTCATGGATATATTCTGAGAATCCACATCAAGTGCCAATAGCAAAATGTGGACAGATTTTCAATATGTCTGCGAATAAAGAAGATATAGGCAAAAAAATAATTTGGGTTTTTGTTTTTCCTGTATATCTCCAGAACCAAAAGAGCAATATTCGATTCCTTCACATCATTGAATAGGTCTCTAAAATACACAACTTTGCTACGATTTAACCGACACTCTATCTCTTATCGTTTACGAGATCTCCATGTACAGAAACGAATTTGAATAGCCCTGTATATACATCACATATGAATTTGTTGACTGATTGACTGATTCTGAGTATAATTCGTAATTTTTTCGCTAGTTTCTGACATTATAGAAAATTGTGCACAGAAAACTTTTTTCTGATACTCACTAGTTCATTCGATAAAGTGTTGAATAGTTCTGAAAAAAAATATTGTCACAAATAGAACGATGGATTTCTGAAAGTTTGTATTTTCTGTTGTTAATGGCAATAATCGATGTTTTCCTATAGTTTGATGTTCGAATTATCAAAGCTAGATGTCGTTTGCACCGTAGTCCTCGCGAATGATTACTGTGAATTGTTAAAGAATCTCGTACCTACACGTGGGTGTTTCAAAATGGAACATTCATCTGATAATTGTGTTGGGAAGCAACTCTGCCAACATCATTAATACGAAAAAGCGCGGTAGATGGAAATCTGAAAAAAATATTCTTCATCTATTCTGGAAAAAAAATCATTATACTTCAGTACCAAACTATAACAATATTGAGTGACAATGACTTAAGATTATATATTTTCTCTATTTGAAAACCCAGTAAGCAGCTTCCTTCATCGTCCCGAAAGCTTTTCTGAAATACTGAAAACCGAATTCCTTGACGCCCCGCTACGGAAAACAAAAACAGAAAAACTTCGTAGGCGTTCGGTGCGTATCGGATCTGCAGAGCTATTGGCCGGGCGCACGCTTACCGTCTTAGCGCCAGCAGTGGCAATTCGTCTGTTGGGTTGGCAGCATTTCACGGCGCTTTTATCGAAGCTTCGATATACGTAAGTTCCGCGGAGGTTCGATTCTCAAGCTTTTTTATCGAGATTGTGGCAATTTCGTGTTCGCGTAGTATGTCTGTATGAGGATTTTTTGTGACTATCGGTATTGGGAGTTGGGAAGTTTTTAGGAGATGGTGACAAACTTTGAAGGGTTTTGTGAACGACATAACTTTGTGATGATGCTGTTACAAGTGGTTGTTTTTTGTGTGGTTTTCTTCTCCACCGCCGAGGCGCAGGGAAAATTTGACAATGAACCAGGTGGGAAATTTTTTTCAGGCAACGTATTATTGAAAATTTATGATTTTTTTTATGAGAGAACAAAGTTGATATTGATATCGTTGGGGTGAATATTGGCATTTATTTTTTGTTGAATGTTGGATAATTTTCATGGAAATCAAATGATTCATATAGTTTAATCAGGCAGATCCCTATAAAATATCAGACATTTTTCAAAAGTCAACAAAACTCAATGTCAACTAACTTTGTTGTCTAAAGGTCATTATTTTCTCACAATTCTTCAAAACCTTCAAAGGAATATGCTACGGGAAAATTTAGTCATTTTTACAGGCAGCAAATCAACTTAGTTGAAATTGCCCCCCCTCCCCCGTTAACTGTTTGTGTCTGCGAAATCTTCTCTTTTTGATAGCTACTAGTTGAAGGGCAGGCTTTGCTGACTAGTTAAGAACAAAACTTGGAAAATATTTTGGGATGAACAGTAGAACAGAAATGTACTCTTATAGTACCAGGTATTCCAATATTTCGATAAGATTTATTATCATTCTCATTATATTTCTAAATAAAAAATTGTATATTTAATGATCTGAAAATTCCTAAATGATATTTAATGTGAATGAATTAACGTGAAACCAAATGACAGAGGTGGTGAATAAAATAGTACACTCGTCAAATTTATTTTTCACTGCACACAATCATTTCCATGCCAATATCGATCGACATCAACTGTTCCATTCATTTTATATACAATTTAATATTTTGAAGCATATTTATTTGTTGTCTCTACCACTGGATTTCGAAATATTTATCAAGCTATTTATCAATTGCTTGACGTACTTCATATAAATGAATAATAATTTGACTTTCCTGTTCTGTTTAGGTATATTCTCCTAAATTATTTTTCACTCGAATTCGAGTATATTGTATTCTTCAACTCTTGCGATGGTAAATGAAATAAATAACTCGTCATGAAATGTATCGACTCATTTTCTCCCGAGGGAAAATGGAATTTGTATTAATTTCAATAATATTTATCCAGAATTGAGATATTTTTTTGGTTGTCAATGTTCATTTTCACGTATATGAATGTTACAATAATAAAATTGACGTGCCAGACTGTAAAGTGAAGACAAATTTTTCTCTCCTTGGAAAAGGCTTACTTGAGTGTTTGAAATAAACGCTATTATTTTCTGGTCAAAATTTTGAATTACAATATTTTCACCTCAAATTTTATGCTCCTTCATGTTTACAATTATACATTTTCACTTTTCAGTTATTGAAGTTGATTGTGAATCGAGAAGAAAGAATTATTGAATATACCTGAACTGGAACTGATGAATTATAGTTGGTTTTCCAATCAATTTAGTTTCTTATTCAATCTTCACATTTGATAGTCACCTGTCACAATTATTGTGAGGTGAGAATATGTATTGATTGGCACAACTATTCGGAACAGAAAGAACTTTGATAATGTACTATACAATAATATACGACACATCGTTAAAAACATTGAGTTTATTTCATGACACCTAATTAATTAAATTGTCATCTAAAACTATTTATATTCACCAAAAGATGATATTACTACGAATATAGAATGAATAATTTTTAAAATTTTTGATATTAAAAGCTTGTATGTCGCATCGACGAAAAATGAGGGTCATTATAATCATTCCGGATATTGCCTTCTCTTCTAATTTACCAATTTTAAATAAAAAATTCATTTAATATCCATCTATTATTGAGTCTATTCTTTGCGAATAGAAAAAAAAAACAATTCATAAAGTGTTGTGTTTTTAAAGATATTCTGATTTGACTTTCTCGCTAAAGATAGTAAAAAGATGAGTACAGCACTGTACAAAGTAATAACTGCAAGTATACCTACATACAGGCCATTTGTTAAAATATTTTTTGTGGTATTTACGTCTATAATATTATTTCAAAATAAATATTATCAAACTCTGGAATGAAAAGTTATTGTTTATATCAATTTTCATCAGACGTTATTATTTTTCTGAAAAGAAATTGATATTTTCGTGAAATTTCCAGTTTTTAATATTTTCACTTGTAACGTACCTACCGAATATATATCTGTATCTCAGTTTGGAAAGTGATTTACATCAATTCTTATCAGTTGATTCCATCAATAGGTATTAAATTGTTACTTCGATATATCTCTGAAAACAGAAAACGCAAAATGAATATGCAACATATTTGTCATAGTAAAAACTACTGATTTTGAAAAATCGAGAAAAAATTGATTCAACAAGTACGGAAAAATGTTTATGAAGAATATGAATCCGAATATAATGAAAGATAAGTTGACTCTTCCTCCCTAATCCATTTCAAAAAATGGGCAGTTTTATGATGAAAATGCGTTACCTGAGTATAACAACACTGATCTAATAAAANCCTAATCCATTTCAAAAAATGGGCAGTTTTATGATGAAAATGCATAAGTATAACAACACTGATCTAATGAAAATCCAATAAGTAAATAGATTTTCAAAAGTTTGTGAAAGATGAAACTCATGAATTGATAGAGAAAGGGAGATGTCCCTGGTTTGATTTGGACGGTTTTCAAACGAAATTTGACGTGGCACAAAACTTATAAGGAACTGTTCCAAACCGATTTCATTAACCATCCTATCAGAATCCTAACAAATTTATGACAATTATCATGATGGAGCTATGTTCAAAAGAGATGGAACAGTTCAAAAGAGATAGGTAGATAAGTTTGATAAGAATATGAAAATGAGTTTATTGATGGAACGGAACATGTTGAAATTTTTTTTGTTTATTTTTGTGCTGTTATACGGCGCTACATGAGGTTGAGTGGAAAAGCAGCTGAATTGTATAATGAACAATAGTTCCATATCATTTACATAAAAATAGGAAGGAAAAGCAGTGAGAACAAGTTATATCAAGACGTCCCTTTGCAGGAACTCATCTAAGCTATAATAACCCCCGTTCTTCAATAATTCTTTGATATGGTTCTTGAAACTTACTAAGTGTAGGTCCTTGACATCCTGTGGCAATTGAATAAAAAGTATGATGCCGTTAAACCGAAGAGATTCCTTGAATGTCGAAGTTTTGTTTTGGGATGGTCAAGTGTTTACTTCGTGTTGCATAATTATGAGTGACTGACTCGTGATTGAAATGAACTATGTTGTATCTAACATGAAGCAGAGCTTCATAAATATAGATACAGGGTAAAGTTACTATTTTATATGTTGAAAATAAAGCTCCACATCTATATCTCGGCGCAATGTCAAATATGATTCTCATGATTTTTTTTTTTAGAATAAATACAGGTCTTGCGCCAGCAGAAGTACAGCAGAAATATATTTTGAGCCATGTGAAAATAGGCCAAAGAATAATTGACCGTCTTGATACCATCTCAGTCCAGCAACTCTTTGAGCTAACGTATTGCAAACATTGCCTGATTCAATTCTTCACACACATGATCAATATGAGGCTCCCAAGACAAGGTTTTGTCTAAGTACATACCTAGGAGTTTGGCTGTATCAGATAGTTGGACGTTATTAAGATTCAATGTCTTTTTCAAGGAGAAACCTAAGTGAATTATTTTATTTGCATTCAGTTTCAGTTGGTTTCTGTCACACCAAGAAACCATAGCGTCCATGACTGAGTTAATATTGAATTCTTACTTATCTATTGTGTTACCAGACACTGATATGGTAGTGTCATCTGCAAACATTACGTTGTAACCATGTTTGATATATTTCGGGAGATCATTTATATAGATTGAAAACAGCAGCGGTCCTAATATTGAACCTTGTGGTACACTAAGCATAATATCTTGAATATGTGATGCAGTCTTATTCAGAGTCACAACCATTTTTCTGTCAGATAAAAATGACTTACCTAATCCATTCAAGTACGAATCCTCTGATACCAATGTTGTACAGTTTACTGATAATAATTTCATTTCTTACTGAATTAAAGGCTTTTGCCAGATCAAATAAGATTGAGACTACATACTTTCCCTTATCAATGATATTGTTAATGAACTCGAATTTACTAGCAATAGCTGTTTCAACCGATCTAGCTTTTCATGAGCCATCAGATAAGATTTTGTATTCTTCAAGAAATGAAACAATTCTATTTGCAACTATTTTTTCGAGTAGGTTTGATGGCACACTTAATAATGAGATTTTGCAAAATAATTGATTTGTTTATGAGCTCCACTAGAATGCCCGATACTGTTGGTATGACATATTCAATGTAATTTACTTGACTACTCTACTCAAGTGTTTCTTGTATTATTAATTTTAATTCCATTTTCAGTTATTTATCCATTTATATATCATCCTTCATTCTGAGGTTAATGAAACCTTCACCATCTGAAATTTCACTTCACAATTTTCGTTTATTTGAACCGATCCGTTTTTTCTTAATGAAGTTGATAAGAATGTCAATAACCGACTTCCGACTTTCTCATATTTCAGCTCGTCCTCAGATATAACAGCTCATTACCGGTCTGCTTTTTGTCTCTTGCTCTGAAAATATACCTCCAATTTGCCCCAAGCTCAATCATCCATTTCAATTATATCCAAACTTTCTCAACGAAACGAAACTCAATTTTTCCGAGTATAGCGAGTTGTCCCGGAAACTGATTCAGTTCGAGGATTCGATGTTATGAAATTCCACGAAGCCGAACTTCAAATTATTGTCGAATATTCTCTACAAGTTTCTCGTTTATTCGATTCGTCGGGCCACCGTTTTATCTCCAACAATTTGTGTTGCCTTTCATGATCGATTGTTTTGATTGTTTTGTTATTGAAAATCGCACTTTATGTTAAAATTTCCAGTGCCGTAGAGCACGAATAATGAAATATTTTCTTGGGAAGTTAGTTCCCCATGAGACTATATTCTGATTACATTACCTTTATTTGATTTGACTTTGTTTGTTGTTGTTACTGTTTCGAATAGATACACTCAACTTTGAATAGAACTGGCCGATACTTGATGAAAATCCATATTAAAAAACTGATCAATACAGTTTATTGTATGATTTTCAATAGAGAAGGGTTTTATCCTTCAGAAGATGCTCGAAATGATTCTCCTGAACTTCACGAAAATACCAT
>NW_019291782.1:5504-39397 GCF_000500325.1 Leptinotarsa decemlineata | reverse complement strand
GAGATTCCAAAAATAATATTATATACAGAGTGTTCCATTTGAAAAATCAAAGTTGCTACTGCTTTCTAATAGAAGCGGCAACACCGCATTGTCGAAAATACTTTAGTTGGCTAGAGAATGTCCGAATATGCCCTCCATTAAATTTTCAAAGTGATCCGTTGTCTGGTTCACCAGAAACGTCTAATGTGCCATCCACCGTGAATCAGCCTGTATAGACCGTATTTTTCTGTATGTTTTGAGTTCACCCTGCACATTCAAACCTCCAGTTAAGTAATTGAAAAAGCATACTCAGAATTCGGATTCCGAGAAATTACTACATTTTTAATTCGTTGATTCATATAGGTATAATAATTTGATTGATTACGAAAAGAAACAGTTTTTGTTAAAATGCTCACGAGTCGTTTTGTTGATATAGGTATCTAATTCACTGGATATCCCATGATGGATTCTAATTTTGAAATATTCATACAAAATTAGTTCTCCTTCTATGTGGTCTTCGTCATGCAAATGGCTGTTTATAGCAAATTGATACCCACTGTGACCCCAATCAGCAACAAACTTTGTTGTGTTTGGTACTCACATATTAAAGCTCAAATTTCGTTTAGAACAACTGAACTGTTCATAAACCCAACATTTAAGAACCATTATTACTCCCTATTATTCTTCCGCTATATATAATCCAAATCCTGCACGTCGTCTTAAGTTCATTCAGGTTGGAGCCCAGCTCCCTACTGCTGATTTTTGTCGAAGAAGGACAAATGGGTTCATGTTGGCGGTATGAAGTCCTCAGACATCAGTACTGCTCTTCACGTGGTACCCCTACATGGCTGGGGTGGGATGGATGAAAAATCTATTCGTCCTTTAACGGGGGATATGAGGGCCTCATTCGACAGTGTCGGGGCCTTCTATATCGAGAGGGGTCGTCTACAGCATAATCTATAGCTTCCCTAACTAACCGGTTTTCGTGAGTTTCCGCGCTATCAAAAACTCACCGATTCTTCGACTGATTGGACTGCCGAATGGAATGCAGCTGCAAATTTCTGCGGATGGCTTCATTCCGCACGAATCAAGGAGCATTCACAATCATCCTCATTAACTTATTTTGCAACATCTCCAGAATGGATATATTATATTTCGCCGCTTGTCCCCAGACGCCTGAAGCATACACGATAACAGGCTTGAACATCGTATTGTAGATGGTAGTTTTGTTCTCCAAACTCATTTCAGAATTTCTGTTGATCAGAGGGCACAGACTTGCTATTCGACCTTCGATCTTTGACTTAACGCACATAATGTGCGGTACTTTACCCGCGCTTGCCAGTAAATCTCCCTTCCAGAGATTCTCACTTTTCTGGCCGGAGAAGATAGCAATCTTCCCATGGTTATCGCCTGAGTCTTGTTCGGATTCACTCGGATCTTCCAATCGAGGTACCAGCGCTCGAGGTCGTCCAATGCACGTTACAGATAGACGACGCCGAGCTCTCGACCCATGGAAGACGAGAGAAGAGCCGCATAATCGGCGTTTAGGGATATCATCACACGTTCGGGCCTCGGAAGGTGACTGGTGTGAAGTGAATACAACGTCGGAGAGAGCACGGCCCCTTGTAGCACTCCAGTGAGGATCTCTCTGTTATCAGATAGAGAGCCTTCTACTCTGAACAGAAATGTTCTGTCTTTCAGGATAGACCGAATCCACCGGATCAGGCCCCGAGGCAGGTCGAACGCGTTTGATTTGTGCAGAAGGCCTTCGTTCCATACACTAATCCAAATCCAAAGAGAAAGTCAGTATTTCAATAAATACCTCGAACGATCAACAATGTCAACATAAACTGGTGACATTTGTAAATAGCAAAAAACGGTCCCACAGGCATTCTTTCAACAGGTTTGCTACGTTTGGAGTTGCAACGAATTTTCAAAACACATTGCACCAGTGAAGAAGAAAATAATACAAATCATGAAATTATGAACCAACAACAAATACTATTGGCACTCCAGGGCGACTTTATTGATTCCAGTGGCGTATTTTCTTTTTCAGCTGAAGGAAAATCCTGAAACATCTGCAGCACCTCATCATCTGAAGATCTTGATCTGCCAATGTCCTCTCTTTCATAAAAAAAAATATAGGGTGTCTTAAGAGGCTTCAATAAATACAAGACATCGCCAGTGACACGACTATCGTTAAACTTAAACCAGTTCATTTCGTCTTTGACCAATGCGTAATAATGACCAGATTCAACACCAGAACCACAGTGAACAATGACTGCACTAGTGTATATCCTCGAATGTTCAATGTCAGGGCGTAGTTTTCTGGCATGCATCAAAGTGTATTTCGTTTTCTAAAGAGAAACAAACTCCACCTTCATGGAACAAGAGACTGATTTTTCTAGTTTATAGAAATTGTTCAATTCTGTTTCCTTCACTTCTATTCCAATTGTTTTGGATTCCAGGACATAGGCTGCAGGTACACATCTTTACGCACAGCAGGAGGTTGCATATCTTAATTTAATTTAGAGATTATTTCCAATTGGGGTGAAAGTAACCATGTTCAATGGAATGCCATGAAAACTTAGGCATCGTTTTTTATCAAAGAGATGAATGTCTTCGAACAAGATAATAATAATGTTAGGGCAGACAATTCCGCCTTCTGCTTCGACGAATTTGTTAGGGGTGAAATGGACACCAATATGTCTTGGATCATCATGTAGCTGGAACTGCATAGGCTGCTTCACAAAAGCTTGGAACATTATTTCGAACCAGAAAACTGTACACACTTCAGCAACTTTTGTTGCTTTATAATGCTCAGATCAGACCTTCTTTGGAGTATTGCTCCGCCCTCAAGCATACACTGAGACTGCTGGATTTCATCCAGAAAAGAGCCATCTGCCTGATTGGAGACAGGGACCTTAATAGTCTGGAACATCGAAGAAAGGATGGAGATTTGTCTCTCTTCTATAGATACTTTCACGGGAGGTGTGACTTGGAACATTTGATTCCACCGATATCTAGCGATTCAAATCCAACGTGAATGGCTACTTTCGCACAGGCAACGCCCTAAGAGCACCTTAAGGATATTCCTGTGATTCTTTCTTTTGTTCTCAATCATAAATTGAAAGAGATTTCATCTACTAAATGCTTCAATCCAAATCTGAAGATGTCAATTTCTTTGCTTCCATTTTCTTCTTCAAGTTTTTCTATCAGATAAATGTTTTCTTTCTCTAACTCAACGAGACGTTTGTTCGCTTTCCGAATTTTCAATGTGATATCCTCGTCAACAGTTTCAAAGAACAATTTCAACTCTTGGCTTGCTTCGTTTCTTTTAAAATTTCATTTCAAAATTCCGTTTCACTGGTATTTTTCAATTCTATCACAAAGTTTATTATGCTTTACCCGAAAATCTTCAATTGTAGGAGGTGTTATTTTGAGCGTTCAATTTAATTTTTCAAGTTCAATCTTCCTTTTGAAGATGATCACTTAGTGATCGAAACACGTCTCGAAGTGTTAGAAATAACCATTTGGTGTTGGGAAAAACTCCAGTAATATTCACTACTACACCAAAGGATCCAAACAGTGCATCACAAGTATATTTATTTTATTTTATCTAAACTTTGGAATCAATCAGCCGTACATTGTTTATTTAGAAAACTAACTATTGATATTTTCCGATTCCGGAAAAGGACCCTGAAAATCAGCTATCAAGCCCAAGGCAGCAGGCGCACATGTTGATAAAAAATACTTTTTCAAATGGAGAAATACATGTAAAGTGAGTTCGAATTATATCAAGGAGGATACGTATAGCGCCATCGTCCCGCGAATAGATCAAGCAATAATGTCGATAATTTTGTCAAATACAGATCTCAAGCTTGAGAGTTACAAACAAACTGACAAACAAACAAACATACATACATACATATAGGTGAAGCTAATAAAGCATGTTAAAAAAACATAGGAAATTTAATTTTGTGTTTTCCGTTTATTTGAATACTTTGCTCGTCATTATTTACACCTGAGATCAGCCTTGATACATGTTTCAAATATTCCGCCAACCCATCTACTAGGTACCTTTCTTCTTGATTTTTGAGTGAATGTCCAAAAGTTTGAGCAGAACTCAGATATTAGGTACGATAACTCACGAGGTGAACCGAAGAACATCCTGAAGACCACCCACATTTGATATTCACATCTGACGTTATATCTGTTTAAACTGTTACTGATTATTTTCTCTGAAGGCAGAAGGCATAGGACGTCGGATTACACGATAACCTCTCAATTTCCAACGATCTGGAATTTAATTAATGTTTTCCGCGCCGAAAAAGAATTGTCCCATCCGAGACAATAGTGGAATCGTCATTTCCGTTCGAAATGAGAAGCATTAGCCGGCGTAATTCGCTGTGGTAACGGTTAGTTAAGCCAGATCCAGTGTGCCCCGAAAAGAATTAAAACACTTAAGAGACACGGTGTGCCTGTGGGATAAGACCGTGCTGTAGCAGGGATGCCATAATAAAGGCTTAATGTGTTGTGGTAGCACTGGCGCATTGCGAACGGTCTCCCTCTAGTGGGCCAGATACGATTCACTGACCATGCTGAATTTATTGTTTCGACGATTCGAAGAACAATTGAAAAACTTCCTTTTTCAAGGGGAAACGGCTATAAAACGTTGTCTGCAATCCGGAAAGTCGTTTCCGCGAGGCGTCAGATTTTCTAAGAGTTTTGCTTTGACGAATTGGAAGTGATGCGATTATCGATTGTTTGTGTTTGAGATACAATCAGTCATCTTTTCTTTCTTTGACCACAAAATAGTGACTCTCCGCTGGAGGCGGTGTAGATATAGACGTCAAAGATCCACTTGGGTCATTGTTTGGGAGTTCACGTCTTTTCAGTTTTCCGTTATTCTCTGATTCCAGTCTAGACAGAAAAACTATATTATTTGAACATGAACTATAATAAAATCAAATGACTATAATGATAACTTGAATCAATGACATAATCGTAAAGTAAAGGACGAGGTATTCTATAAATAACTACGGGTCAGTGATATGATTATTTAGAAAATTCTACGAAGTGGTGAACAAATGTCATGCTCCTCTCTATAAATATCAATTTCTGAAATTGGAGTTTTGAATACTTTCCGGAAATTATCCCTATTTTTGTTGAAGTATCTCTTTTACTTTCATGCTTCTTTCACATGTGGCTCACGATATGTGGTGAAATTTTATTCTTCCTATAATATTAAGATTCCTATCTTTTCAAGGGAATATAGTCAATTTTGTTTCCATGAAAGTTTTGGAACTGAATTCTGAGTTCTTCATATTCATTATTTTTTCAAAATTGAAGTATTATAATTCATTTCAAGAAGTAGGCAGTTTTTGATTCCATATCCCCTAATCTTACCTACAGGAAAACTTATTCAAGGAGTATCTGCTCACAGACAAACTAAGGAAAACCGTTTGGTACTCCAAATGTTCTCACACTTTTTTCAAATTCTATCAGTTCTTTCATTATTTATTTCTAGTGGAATACAAAACAGGACAAACCCAAAGAGAGTATTCATGAATGATGAGGTGAATATAACAATAAATGATTTGATTTGATTACATAATATGCGATTTCATGTTATGAACAATTGTTAATCAAGTGCAGTGCAAATTACAATAGTTAGGCATGAAAATGATTATATGAACGTTTGAAAGACGTGATGAAGGTTGCGAGGAAATTAGAAAATATGTCTAAGATTCAAGTCTTTCAATATACTATATATGAAGGGGTTCCAAATAACTGAAGCAAAATTGAGCTGGATTTTTACTTAAGCCATATAAAGTATACGAACAAAGTTGGTATTACTGAAGTAGTGACAAGTCCTGATCAGAAATCCAAGAGCTTTGTTGGCTTTTTTTGCAATATAGTATGCGAGTCAAATACTAGTTTAGGGTCATATAATAATCCCAATTCCTTGACTTCAGATGTATTTTTCAGCTGCTGCCTGTTTATGTGACACTGGTGGTGGTAAATATTTTTGTTTCTTGTATACGTGATAGAGTGGCATTTTTCAAGATTGAGGAATAAATAGTTCTCGCACAATTTCGCAGGATTATCAATATCGTTTTGTATGAGCAGTAAATCGTTGGTAGGTACATGTATAAAATACTTTCAAGTTGTCAGCATACATTAGAAAAACGTGGTAGAAGAAACAACTAGATATATCGTTAATATAAATGTTGGAGAGGAGTGGCCTCAGATGGGAACCCTGAAAAACTCCGTAAGTAAAATTATTGAATCTAGACCCTGACCTTTTCCAGAGTGACTCTCTGAGACGTATTTGTAATATACTACTGAAGCCATCTTAGCAAATCTCCCGTGTATACTGATTTTTGCCAGCTTGTGGAGCAGAGTTGCATGATTTATCTTGTCAAATACTTTGCTGAAATCGGTATAGATGACATCAACCTGGTAGCCTTTGTCCATGTTCTTCAAGAGATATACAGTATAGATAAATACGTTGGTTTGAATAGAGTGATGTTTCACAAATCCATGCTGCTCATTATTGATTGAAAATCCAACCTCAAAGTTTAGTCACAGATGATTGACTCAAAAAGTTTGGAAATCAAACAAGGTTTCGATATAGGGCGATAGCATAGGCCAATAACTTATTACTACTTTTGAAGGTGGAAACTACAAGTGCAGTTTTCCATATTTTTGGGAAATCACCTTCTTCGATAGACTTATTGAGCGAAATAGATAGGATATGAGACATTTCTCGAGCGCATTATTTTAAAAAACAGGTAGGTATGTGGTCCACGCCAGGTGCTTTCTGAAGAAAATCCAGTATCTTTCTCAGAATGGTATTTTGAGGAATGTGATAAGGACTGAATGAAGAGCTGTCGTCTAATCTATGAGTATCTGATAGATTCATTTCAATTGCTGAGTTGAATAAAAAAGCGAAAAACTTTGAAAAATGTTGTTTGAAGGTGATTGACAATGTTTCATGATGAATTTCAATAGTTCAGACTTCCATTGTCTACTATATAAAATGATTTGAAATCCCTGAAACAACTATAAAAGAATATTTAAAAATGAATAGCTGAAAATAACAATTATATGAAGCAAAATAAACCTGAAATGAAATAATAGTGATTCCAAGTCACGTTAGTTCACGACGTTTCGATTGTTAGTATCTACAATCGTCTTCGGGTGATAACTGGACTGATTCCTCCGAGAGATGACTATTTATAGGTCGTTCAAATACTTTCACTTAGGTAGGTATGTGGTCCACGCCAGGTGCTTTCTGAAGAAGATCCAGTATCTTTCTCAGAATGGTATTTTGAGGAAAGTGATAAGGACTGAATGAAGAGCTGTCGTCTAATCTATGAGTATCTGATAGATTCATTCCAATTGCTGAGTTGAATGAAGAAGCGAAAAACTTTGAAAAATGTTGTGAAGTCAGCGCCCTTTTTTCACTTTACAAATTGCGAGATTTGTTCGGTTCGGAAATTACTCTGGTTTCTATTTGGTTTATAGGTATAGGTTGGTCGGTAGCCAAGCGGTTCGACATGGGTGCTTTGTTCACTTACTCGAATTGACTGCCGTGTTGGTCGGTGGTTCAAGCCCTAGTCTGAACGATCGATTTTCACTTGCTATAGTCCAACCCGTGTTAGGAATCACATGTTAAAAGGTGAGATCTCGTTCCTTAGCTCGCACAAGTTTCGACTTCTGAGGGTTGTCGTTCGTAGGGGTGCGACAGCTGGTCAACGAAAAAACAGATTTTTTTGTAAATAGGTGTCGTAGTCAGAGTGGATCAGAAATTTTGACCTGCTTCTCAAAATTTCAAATATTAAAAGTAGTCAAGATTGTTACGGTATCTTTTCCATTTTTCATGACATTTTCTTTCCCTGACCATCTTCATAGTCTTTATAAAATTCAGATTTATGTTTAGCATACTTTGGTAAACATTTTTTATGATTATATTTATGATAGAGTACATTTCAAAAACAATGTCTTCAGTGTTTAAGTGCAAACATTCGCTATCCCAATCAAAACGTTATTGCCTCATCGATTCTGATCATTGATTTTGTTTAAGAAGGCGGATGCACTTTGTGTCGTGAAACCGATGTCGTATCTGTTGATGAAGCTGTTTTTATAGAACATCGCTACAGTCACGAAAAGTGCATTGTCAACAATAATTAATCCATTCTCGAACTTGTTTACTCGCATGGCCAACCATCTTTTCTGAAACACTCTTACCAGAATTCTATCAAAACTTCCTCTATTCATTATGAGGTGAAGTATTATATTCATTGATCTCAGTTCCAGCCTCATATTTGAAGTGTATGTTGTTTTCAGTCAAATTCGTAGTTTCTGTTATCAAAATTAGCAAAAGTTATATTATATTTTCGTTTCGTAGCTACAAATAAACGTATTGTTATTATGAAAATGAGAAAAAAATGTTCTAGGTTTTTACCACTTTTATTTGTAACTAACGTTACAGCGGTTTCGTCCTATAAGGACATTTCCAAACTTTTGATGTATAACTATGCCATTCTGGTAAACAAAACTGCAACTACGACTTTTCAAGACGAGGCCATTAGGTTCAGGCTCACCAGAGGCTGCCCTTAAAGTGGGGTACTATCTCCCCTTCTGTAGCCGCTCCTGATGGATAATCTACATGAGGTCCTCGACAGAAGAAAAGTAGATCTGCAAGCTTATGCGGATGATCTTGTCATTTTTGCAAGGTCCACGTCGGGAAGGGTATTTTGTAATATCCTCCAAAGCACGATGGACGATGTTCACAGTTGGTGCCTGAGGAAGCAGATGTCTGTGAACTCCAGCAAAACTGTGATACTCCCCTTCACCACGAGGAAAAAATTGAACGCCACTTTCCCTTAATGGTCGGGTCATTCCATTTGGAACAGAGGTGACATATCTTGGCATTGATCTTGATAAAAAAACTGGAATGCTCACATCAGTCTGGCCATCAGTGGTGCCATCAGTACCACACCGTCAGCGGCCATGGAGATCCTTTTAGGTATACCTCCTCTCCACATTTTTCTGGAGGGTGAGGCTAGATAGACTGCATATAGACTTGTGCACTTTGCCAATTGAAAAATCAATTTAATGCAGAGTGCAACAGACTGTTGGTTGAAACTGTTAGTCACAGCCTTCTGGAAATAACCTCTGACTTTACGCCTCCAACTGTCAACTAGGAACTGCCCCATGAAGTACTGTTCCCGAGTAGAGATGAATATATCCTCTCAGAGAAGAAAATATTAAGAGCAGATAGTTGTTGGTTCACAGATGGATCAAAAACACCTTCCGGTTCTGGTGCAGGAGTTTCCAGTCGCCGACTCAGGACAGAGATATCCACCTGCCTAGGAACGTAGGCATGTTGTCTCTGGTCTGAATTCCTGGGCATACTGGCCTGGAAGGAAATGAGGCTGCTGACTCCCTTGCAAAGGAGGGTGCTGCAAGCAGCTTCATCGGACCAGAACCTGTCATTGGCATCGCTTTAGGCTTTGCCGAACAGAGATTGAACACCTAGATACTTGGACTTCTGGCAGAATCTTCCAGGATTTGCTCACCCCAAGGCATTTATTCACCCTTCGAAGCTTGATACCAAACAGTTTTTGGACTACAGTAGGAATGAACTACGGTATCTAACAGGCCTTGAAATATACAACTTTCATGAATTCAAAACAAGGATATTATGAGTAAACATAAAATGAATAAACAAGTTCTAGTACCTATATCTGTGAAATTGTTTTTCTATCGTCTATTGGGGGAATGGTAAAGAGCTTTCAAGGGATCAAGAGACTACCAATTCCGTGAAAGTCCACCAAAATGGCAAAATTATGAGAAGATACACATTCATATTATTGATTTTGCATTTTCTATTCAACTCTCGTATCAATATGAAATTAACAATATTATCATCATTTCAGGAATGATCATGTTGCTAATTCGGTCTCATTCTCTAACCCAAAGAAGCTTACCAATGCGAAACTATAATTATGCACACCATCAGATTTTCACGATTTCAACTTTTCCCAAACGAATTGTTACACTTATTCCTATCTTTACGCTTTACAGTGTACACTGTATTCGGCGAATCAAGATAGCATTGTTATAAAAACAAACTCAATTACCTGCTCTGCAACCAGGTTGTCAGTTATGGGCCATGTCCTGAGCATTTGGGAGCGTTGATAGAATTTCGCTTTCGGTCACGTTTCTCTTGAATGACCCGCAGAGGACAAACTCAGAAACAAACCGGGACAATTGATAGTACAGACGCCGAATGGAGAGGTCATCGGATACACTGATCCAGGGCTAAACGGATCCTTCGTGATACACAGCACGGGGATGAAAAAAAAGGTTTATAATAATTGGTCCCAAGAAACATTTCTGTTTCTGTTGCTTGTGTCGAGGGACGATATTCGATCAACTCCTAATGAATAACTATCGATTAGCAGGTGTCTTTAGATTCTAAATCTTCGGATTTTCATAATTTTCCACGACTGCTACTGCATATTTTACCCAACGAAATTAATATTCTCGAAAATATAGTAGGAATTTGCATATGTTGAAAAGCGTGATTTTAAAGATGCAAGGGCAGGAATTTCAGCATTACACAACATTTCGTAACATCCCAAAACATTCTGAAATAGTCGCGAATCGTCTGAAAGGTTCGGGGACATCTCAGATCATTATGCCGATCATTGCAGAAGCATATGTTGCTGTGGAATGAAACACAAAACAAAATGCAAGCCCACCCTACAAAATACTTCATCCATTACGTAAAATGAAACCAACGAAATTGAAACACTTCTCCATCACTCGCCTCTTTGCATCAGGCCGCTTGAATTCATTTTATCGCGCGATAGTTTTATATTTGCGTGTTTGCGATAACCGATAATATAATAATATGAAATAAAGGGTGTGGGGGCGATCATAGTGTGTGAGGAATGCTCAGAGCAACAAAATATTTATTCGATAAGAAATAGTATCGTATCCATGAAAGTTGCTTACCAATTACTACGTTATATGTGACTATTATTTTTAAACTTAAGATATGCTTGGAATATAGACATATTTAATTGTAGCCCTATAAGGAAATAAAATATTCAGTGAATTGTTTTGTTATACCTCAAAAAAATTTGGTCAGATCATCTTAGGAGTGCCTAGAGAAACGTGTATTTCGTATAATTCAGCATACATATAAAAGTATTCATATCATAAGTTTTCTTTCTTTCATGGAATTTAATATTTATATGAAAATAGCTGTTTCGAGAGAGCTTTGTTTCCAGTTTGTGTCTCAAAGTTACTTCTTTTTTTTAAGGACAAAGCATGATCTACACATCTTTGTATAGATTTAATTTTTTGAAATTGATTGCCTCCTTTCTTTGGAAGATTCCTTCATTTTTTGTGTCAAGATTCCTAGCTCACAAAATCTTCCCTGAAAATATGCCTTCCATTTTAAATAATAATGATGAATATTATGTACTAGGTAGTCATCACACCATTCAGCAATCTACGGTATTGATCAGATAAAAAAATTATACAATCGTTGAACGTAGCCTAGTAAATACTCCACTTAACGATTTCATTATTCCTTCATCTGATCAATACGGTATATTGCTGGGGAGAGTAGTGTGATGACTGCTACCTAGGACCTTCCGATTAATTTTTTTAATTTTCAGTACATCATCCACATCTTTTTTTTCTATAAAACGATTCAATATAATTTTTTTTACTCATTTCATTTTCAAGTTTTTAGTTTCTAACTTTTATTCACTCTAATGCCACACATTTCTCGGCACATTTCAACCTTTTACCTGAACTTGTGTGGTGTATCGCTAACGACGTATCACTTTTAGCCACTCTAACGCCACACAGTCCATGACACGATACACAATCTTGACCCACATCAATATGGGTATCATTTGATACCCATATTGATGTAGTTGTGGAAAAATAAGTAATCAGCCATTTTGTCGCTGCGGCCATTATAATCAAACTAAATGTGTTACTAAGTTATATGTGACTATCATTTCAAACACTTGAGATATCTCTGAAATACAGACATATTTCATTGTAGACCTATAAGGAAAGTAAATATGCAGTGAATTGTTTTGTTATACCTCAAAAAAAATTGGTGCACTTATCTTAGTAAAACTCAGGTTAGTATCTCGGAATTTGACATACACAGCTATAAACTTGTTTTTTGACGTCAAGAAGAGCATTGCAGTTCTGGTGTTTGAAAAAGTGCCTTGTTTTGGATCCATTATGTTGAATTGCGTATCAAAGGTAATAAAACGTTTCTGTAAATGAAATTGGTACTTTCATTTGAATTAACAATGTTTTGGTTGTTTTATATCAGTAGCAAAATAGATTTTCCATTTGAAGTCCATTACTACGTAGGTACTTTTGAACAGCTGTCATGAGCTGATACCTTTCAACACTATTAAAAAAAAAGTGTGTAATTTTCATATCGACTCAAAGAAACTTTGCGTTCGATCGAAATTATCCGACACATCTACAAAAGACCCTATTCAAGAAACTGGAAGCATCTGGAAGCGAATACGTCAATATTTATCCAGTACTGAATCCGGGGATGGATGTCAGGAAGTTGGGAGTTCGGAAAACCGCTACTCCTTTATTGACCATAATTGTTCAGGACGAAACTTCTACAGGAGTTCCTAAGGAAAGTTAGTGCTCTATTCATTTCGATATTATGATGCATCAGCGCAAGTTTCTTGTTGAAGTCTGTGGGTTTCTGATTTGATTAAGAAATATGGGCTTCATGTTTTGTTTTTCTATGAGTTTTGTTAGTACAGTTTTGAAAATCCTACAAGCTCGCTGATTTAATTCAGTATCATTCGAAATTAATTCAACGAGTTTTCCTGAAATTGATTTCATAGAGTTGTTCATTGAAAACATTCCATTGGAATAAGTCATTTTCTTCACTGAAAGAAGTTGTAAGAGCAGTTCATCACAAAATGGAAGCATTTGTATGAATGTCATCATTATGGTCGTGTGGTTTCATTAAAATTTTTAACCCACTTTGACGTAATGGGAAAAAACAAGAAAAATATGAAACGAAATATTTTCAGGTTGAAAGTTTTGTAACAATTCCAGATTTATCATGATTTATCTGATTCACTTTTTGTGTCAGTACTTGAATATTTATTCTGTGGATACATTATATTTTATACTCACTCTAACTTCGATATCTGTTCCTGTAAGCAAATCGTGAAAAGCAGCCTCTTCGAATTTGAGGTTAGAATTTATTATTACAAAATAAAATTTACTAACTGTGAAATGTGAAATACCCACAGTTCCTTAGTTCTGTGAAATATTTTGTATAAACTATTAAACTATGTCAAACGGCGTTGGTAGCTCTGGTCTGGATTCCTAGCCATACTGGCCTGGAAGACAACGAAGCTGTTGACTCCTTTACAAAGGAGGGTGCTGCCGGCAGCTTTATCGGACCAGAACCTGTCATTGGTATCGTTTTAGGCTTTGCCAAACAAACTTCGAACACCCGGATGGCAAGAAGATTTATGGAATTATTGTAGAATCTTTCAGGATTGGCTAAGTCCAAAGCATTTATTCACCCTTCAAAGCTTGATACCAAACATATGTTGGACTACAGTAGGTATGAACTACGGTGTAAAACAGCCCTTTTTACAGGTCACTGTCATTTGAATAATTCTATGCAGAGACTTGGACTGTCGGAAGACAATGTGTATCGCCTCTGTTTGGAAAATGATGAAACAGTAGAGCTTATACTTTGTGCCTGTCCCGCTGGGGATCGAATCAGGTTCTTAGAGTTCGGCAGAGCCGTAATCTTACCATCTGAGCTGAAAGACTACTCACCATTCAAAATAATCGGCTTTGTTCAGAAGCTGGGTTCATTTGGCTCTGTGTGAATAAGTGTGAGCCACTATAAACCTTTGCAGGTTACGATGGAGGGTTGAATAGACCAACTCACTTTAGATTTTCCCTTACCTAACCTATAGTAAACTATTGCTATAGTATAAAAATCGTCTCAAAATCTTACCGACGATTCACGTTTGTCTAGTTCTCTCCAGTTGAAATGTTGACGTTGAACGTTTTGTCTTCGTTTTCCACCTGTTGGAGTAAGTTGAAAGGATCAAAGTGACTGAAAAATAGCTCAGAGATATGAAGTTATATTTTTGTATATGGTGTCTGTTCAAAAAATAAAGGTTATTATTTTTCTCGAAAAATATTAAATTTTTCATCAATTTCTATTCCGTCTCCTCAGAAGTAGTCCTTCTAAGATAGAATACACTTATGCCAGCGTTTTTCCTAAACCTCGAAGCGATTCTGACATGCAGTTTTTGGTATGTCTTCGAAGTCTTCCAGCGATTTGGTTATTATCTCCTCAACCATCGCAAAACTTCATTTTTCATGGGTCTTTTCAATCCTCGGAACAAAAAAGTGGGTCGAACCTGGTGAATACGGTGGCTGGGACATGATCACGTTGTTGCTATTGATCAAAAAATTACAAACAAGAAACGATGAGTAAGAGGTGCATCATCGTGATGTGGAAGCTATGCATTGTTTTCCCACAAAACTGGACGTTTTCTTCGTGTTACCAATCGCAAGCGGTGCATAACTTCAAAATCATACTCCTTATTGACTATGCACTACGTCACGGTAATCTAGGAAAACGGTGAGCAAAACCTTTGACATTTGATCGAACTTGGTGTTTTTTTGTGGTCTTGGCTCTACTGGGCTATTCCATTGGGACGATTGGACTTTGGTTTCCATGTCATAATGATATACCCATGATGCTTCACCAGAAAAACCCTTTTCAAGCAAATCTGGATCGCCATTGACGTCATTCAACAATTTCTGAGCGATGCTGAGGCAACGGTTTTTTTTGGCAAAATTCAGCAATTTTGGAAGGAACTTTGCTGCCACACGCTTCATGCCCAAAATTTATGAAAAAATTGCATGGCATGAGCCAATCAATATCCCGACATCCTCAGCAGCTACTCTAATAGTGATTCGATAATTCCCCATAACAATTTTCCTCACTAACAAGACTTTTTCATTGGTTGGTGATGTTCTGGGGCGTCCAGGGTGAGTGTCGTCATTCACATCTTTTCGGCCTTTTGTGAAAAGCTTGCACCACTAGTAAAAATGTTGGTTTCTGGTACATTCTGTATTTGTATCTGTAGAGTAGGGAGGGTGAGTGTAGGCCCACAGCACTTAGGCCACATGTGACCCATTGTACATCCTCCCGAGGAGTTGTCCTCCTAGGTCATTGTTCATCCTGTCCTTTCCAGGAAAGTGGACAGGTCTTTGGGAGACATCTCCTTCATATCGGCAGATGTAGGCCAAGACTCGTCGAACACACACTGACAGTTTCATCTTCCTGTTAACACATCCTGCTTAGAGGTGTGTCCACTAGTCCCATATTGTGAAGGTGTTTCCTTAGTTGTCAGTGGTCAGTCATAAATCCTACTGTCAAGTGTAGATTTTTCCTGGTCATCGCCAGATATTTCTACGGCGCCAGCTTCCCAGGTTCGCCAAGGGTGATCCTGGCAAGATAGCATCCTTCGATTTTACCCCATCTCTTTAGGTATTGACCATGGGTGTGACGTTTGGCTAGTTCCGCAATTGTCGAAATCATCAGGCTTAGGTGCCACTGGGTCCTAAAATTCTTCGTTTTCTAATACATTATCTACATCATTATTATCTTTCTTTTTCAACAAATCTTCATTAAAAACTAATTTATGATAAAATTGATTGTTTTAGTAAAATCTTATAGCTTCTTCGAAACATTATGGATACGTTATAATGATTGAAACCATATAACTATGATTGAATAAAACTGGCCAATACTTGTTGAAAATCCATATTAAAAAACTAATGAACACAGTCCATCGTATGATTTTCACTACAATGGGCTCCAAGCAATAATGTCGATGATTCTGTCAAATACAGATCCTGAGCTCGAGAGTTTCAAACAAACATGCATACATACCTACAGGTAAAGCTAATAAAAGCGTGTTATGAAATGTAAAAAAATCGCCAATCGAATGTACCTTATTTTTTGAACATTTTACGTATACACGAAATTAACCATCAAAATTAAATCAAGAGTAGGTACGAAACAAATTATTGGCATATCGAGCAAAACCATCGAGCCGTAGTTTAATATTTGATTGATACTGTTCTTGAGGGCTGGCAGTGACCTCAGAAAAATTGTAGGCTCCTAATTTTTACCACTTGATTCAAAAATGAAACTATACTCCAGAAATCCAGTTACCGAAGACACCCTTTGTTCAACTATTTCGCTTACAAATAGATAACCCATTCTCTCGATGGATATCTGTCATCATTCAACAAAGACATAAAGATCCCTCAGGGTTAGGGTACAAATGCAAGTCATTTTGTTATTATGGCATATCTTGACAGCGTGCCGTCTATACCAGAAAGGCAGAGGGACTGGATTTGTTTCAAGAATTGTTAAGTCATGAAGAATATGATTATACGAGGAGAGACATGCTTGAATTTTGAACAGCATTCGTGAGGGTGACACTAGATGATGTATTTCGCGTCTTTCTAGTTTATTCCGAGGGGAATCAAATCCAGGGTGAAGGGTTTTCAAATATAAAGGATTTTTTTGAAAGGGAATTATTCTGTTTGTAAATGAAAAAAATAATATTTTTCCAGTAACTAGGCTTATTGTGATATTTATACTGGAAAACTGAGAAAAAAGTATTATACATATATTGAACTTGGCAAAAAATGAGAAATAAAATGTATGCAGAGCAGACTTGATAAGTCTACCTTTGTATGTGTTTTGTATGGGATATGATAACACTATCAGACAAAATTCAGGTAAACAGTTACACTTTCTTCAGTTTTTGATGAGAAAAAAGTTCGTGCAACGCTTGTCTCCGAGAGGATGTAACCAACTTTTTTAAGGAAACTCAATCGATATTTTGGGAAGGAATGTGTATGTTTTGAATTACAATTCGCAATTATATTTCTTCTGATTCAAGTATGTTTTTAAATAGATTTTACCATCAGATAATTCACCAGAAAACCTGAAAAGTCTTCAGAAGACTTGTGTATCAGAAGTAAAACGAGGAAGGCTGTGGATAGTACACAAAATGCTTTCTAAGAATGCTAACTACTTATAATTCATAACAGAAAGTGATACATTTGTTTTTTATATAGCAATTTCATAATTTGCATTTGAATTCCTGCTTTGAATTCTTGTGTATTGAATTTGAATAATAGACGAATAAATATTCCCCTCATCAATACGCATCATCATGTTCATAACAGTAAATTACTTTCAGATTCATTATAACATAGCGTTTCAGAATTGATTTCTCTTCATCATTTTGGAATGCATTTGTGGTAACAATATGTGAACACAAAATCGTTCATATTTTGAACTTTCTGGTATTTTTTTTTTTGTTTTTAAGTGATAATTTCGAATGCGAAATTTGTATCGCATTCAAAATTGACCCACTGATAATATTGGACTCAGTGGCATATTTAAAAATGAAGAATTTTGAGTTTCTTGCTCATTTCATTTCAAATAAGCAATGTGGACTTACACAATCGGTTAAGATGAGCAATATATCGTATTGAGAATCAATTATTTTCAATTGAAAGGGTTATACTTTTCACCTGCTCATCAAGAGCAATTGAATACTGATAACAATTTGAATTTGAAAGTTTTTCACATGAATAACGATTTTCAAAGAGGAGTAGCCGTATTTTCTTTCGTTTCAGTCTGGGAAAATTAAAAATAGTTGGTTATTTGAAATGTCATTTTGTGTCTACAAAATTTCTGTGCAAAACCCAAAAACTGATTTATGAAAAATAAATCAATTATGAGAGGAATGAATTATTGATATTCAAATAACCCCGATCAGGTACCCACTTTTCAGAATTGTCTTGTTTTTGAGATGAGTTCAGAGTCCACGGAAAGTTTTGAAAACTCGATCTTCTCCAATATCTTAAACATTGATTTTCTACGAGAAACAGAAATGAATCTTTCGGCAAATATCAAACTTGGAAACCGTACACAGACATAAATTTCAATAAGGATCCAAAGATGGTATGTTTCCAAGATAGTCGCTGCTGCACTTTAGTTTGATTCAGTGCCAGTAGATACGGAAAATCAAATGTTATCGATTTTATAAATATAAGAATTGCAGTAGTTTTGTCTGTCATTTCAGAAGAAATACCCGTAGTCATTTATGACTGTGGTCAAAGAAAATTCACAGGAATTTTCGCCTTTCTCGTGTTATACAGGAAAAACTGAAGAACCTGTTTCTATTCCATCACAAATAAATTTGTTATATCAGAACATATTGAAAAATTAAAAACGAAAGATTTATTATATTCAAAATGTACAATAACGATTCAATAATTATCCTCTGATTGAACGTTTTCTGTCAACACGGCCACCATCAACCTCCTTTAAACTTGGACTGGTTCCATTTATTAGAAATACTTCAGAAGTAAAATAATCACAATTCAGTAGAATACTTTAGAATACGCAAAGTTCATCACCTTAATGAAAGGGATTACGGAAGAGAGTACGATTTGCTGAGTGCTTAAGAAGAAATTTGTAAAAATCATTATGGACGAACGAATCAAAATTCACCAACAATGGCTGGTTCAACAGAAACATACATTATAGGTGGAATGATACAAATGAACATTTAAATACTGGAACCAATATCCAGGAAAGTTTCGGAATGAATGGTTAGATGAGAATTTTGGAAACAAACATCCTTTCACTATCAACATTTGAATGATGAAATGTATTTTAACCAGCTATCGCACCCCTACGAACGACAACCCTCACAAATCTAAACTTGTGCGAGCTAAGGACTAACGAGGTCTTACCTTTCAACGTTTGATTTCTAACACAGGTTGGACGATAGCAAGTGAAAATTGATCGTTCATCCTGCGGCTTGAACCACCCACCAACACGGCGGTCGATTTGAGTGAGTGAACAAAGCACCCACGTCGAACCGTACGGCTACCAACCGACCGATGGATCACTGAATTGTGATTGAATCGCTTTATCAATATTTGTAATGAAGGAGACAGGTGCGCATCTGAAAAAAAAATTATGGTGGCCGTGTTGACACGAATAGTGTAATCAAATATTTAATGTTACATCATTATAGTACATTTTGAATACAATAAAACGTATCCTCTCCATCTGTTTCAGTATTCAGTAGGCACAGAAAATGCAGTAATGGAGCTCACGAACGATGTAATGAAGAATTTACATCTTTCAGAAAAATGTTTAGTTGTCTTTCTCGATTTAGCCTAAGCTTTCGACACTGTATCGCACCATATACTACTCAACAAGTTATCAGACAACGGAATAAGAGGTACAGTGCTAGATTTATTTACCAGTTACCTGAATGGAAGGACTCAAAGAGTAAAAATAGAAAATGTACTAAGCAAACCCTCAATAGTTGCCACAAGTGTTTCTCAGGGTACAGTACTGGGTCCATTAATTCTTCTCATTTATATTAACGACATTTGCAAAATAAAAAATCTTCAAGGAAAAATAATATCATACGCAGATGACACCGCCATTATCTTTAAACACGATGAGTGGTCAGTTGTATCGCACTGCTGAATATGGATTACTGCCATTAAATATTGATAAAACTGAATTCGTTACTTTTTCACTTACAGAACCGGATCAACCCAGACTTGATTATTCTTGCATAATGAATGCTGCTTAGAATGGAATGATAACTTTAGGTGTTCAAAAATAGCGAAAGTATCAAAAATCAAATATCTAGGAGTAATACTGTACCAGCACATGAGGTGAAATGATCACATTAACTACCTTGTCAGCAGAGTGAGAAAACTTATTCACAAATTCTACACTCTCAGAGATATTTTGAGTAGAAAAGTTCTACTTGTAGTTTACAATTCATTAATAGAATCAGTATTGCGATACTGCATCACAGCATGGGGGGAGCGCATTTACTAGCGTTATAAACAAAACTCAAAATGATATACAAGAAAGATAGACGATTTTCCACATCAGAATTGTATCAACTAACGACTAACTTTTAAATATTCGCAATTAAAATATCCTACAAACCTTGATCTGGACATTTCAACAAAAACCTTAACAATATGCTCACTGATCTCATAGTGAAAGTTACTAGATTCAGAAAAACTCACACTCAAAGAGATATCCTTCATTTTGACCCAAAAATATACAACAGCCTCCCAAACGAACTGAAAGAATATAAAAATCTTCATAAATTTAAATCAGACTCAAAAGCATATATTCTTCAACATAGCCATCTTCAAAATACTTTTTTAAACTGACACTGTATGATTCTATTTCTCCCCCGCTCAACTCTATGAACAACAAAAGAAAAATACATATATATGTTCACACTATTATGTATGGGATGAAAGTGTTGGTAATACTGCGGCACAATCCATTATGGTTTAGGCAGAGGCATTAGCACGAATTATCTTTTTATTTATGCATATATTTGTATTGTATTTGTATTTGTATCTTCGTTATTATATTAATCATTATTATGTTATGTATGAACTGTTAACATTTTCCCAAATAACAATTCCATTCATAAAAAACCAAACACATCATTTTTAGTTTTCCTGTGATAACTCATGAGAGTTCACCTCTCATGAATTTTATTTGATCGTTGTACTGCTCTCCACGATGTTTACTTTTTTTGTTACCATTTATTAATGGTTGTAGATCAGATTCCATTAAAAGAATAATCTGATGACTTCGTTACTTACAAGATTGCCTGATATAACTTGCAAGTTTCAATGAAGTTATTGATAAATTATGTCTGTATTATGATATAAATGAAGCTTAGTCACTATCAACAATCATAAGGGGTTTAACCTCTGAACAACTGAATTCTCTATGTAATTATTTATGTACACTATTCAATATTCTAGGTCTCCATAGGCTTTCAACGTAATCAATAGATTCATCGTTGTTTGAATAATTCATTATTTCATCAAATATTTACCTAAATTGACGATTTAACCATAAAATAATCAGAAAATCGGAGCGATATATTAGCACCAATAAATTGGACAGGTGACGTCCATCATTATTCATCAATCAAATGTCCTACTCCGAAATACAAACAAATCATTGTTTTGTTTGTGGTATAAGGCTTGTGAAATATTCTAGCAGTATTGATTCTCAGTAGGAAAATCGAAAATTTGTATAAATATAGGAATCTAGGCTTTTACGGCTGGCGTCAATGTTTTGGTTGGTTTCCGTGTTTTTCAGTGATCTCTTTTGGTTATAATCTCCAATCGTTTCAGTTGCAACTGCGGCAGTCATCTTCAGGGGCGTGATCGGAGTATTTCTTCTGACTTATCAACCGAAGCTGAACAGTTGATAAGACAAGAAGAGGAGGTACTTCGTTCATCTTTAATATTCAAGGATTGGTTCCCCTGAGATCACATGGATTTACTTCACTTCACTCAGTCAGGCTTATTCCTTAACGACAGTTAAGTCTAGCAATATATTTGTGATTCAGGCTAGCCATAGGTCTCAACAGTGTTGGATCATAAATGCGTTTGGGCTCTGATTTAAGTAAATTACGTATTGAAAAGTCCACTTCTCATAGAATTGACCCTCATTGAACCCATTGTATGAGCAGATTTACTAATCAAATTTAATTTCTTTCGAAACATAAATGGATCACGATTAATCGTGCAGATACGTATAAAAACAATTTACGATTCTAGATACACTTGATGGGAAAATAATCTCGGGAAGCGAAGCTAATTATAGATTTCTCTTCACAAGTAGTTATTCATACTACAAATCTTGAAATTTGATCTGATTTTCAGAACTAATGATCACTTACCCTGGGGTAGGGACAGGTCATTGGTTGATGATGCTGCCGCGTCCTCCAGAATGAATTCGACCAGTGCAACCTTCGCGAATTAATATAGATGATTATGGCGAGCACAGATGTATGAGGGCTTCGTGGACAGGATCGGACTAGCTGAATGATTTTATTAATGATGATGACGATTTCTTTGACAGGAAAATATAAAAATTGGAAAGCTATCCAGACGGATACGTTACTGGGAATTGAATAAATGTTTCAGTTTTCATAAGCATATTATAATTGTCCTTTACATCTTACAATTCGATTTAATTGAAATCATCGCGTGAGAAAACGGATTGACCATAAACCCATCCGACACACGTAGTGTTGAAGTTGCATTGATTTGGTACTACATAGTGAATCACTTTAAATGTTGAAGTCGTATTATTGATTTGTGTTGTCATCACGTGCATAGTTACTTGGCTATGTCATTATTATTGCCTATTGCAGGTATGTAAGATACTTCCAGAGATATTTCAAATTTGATGTAGAATCAATCATTTAGTTTCAAATATTCTCTACAAACGTTGACTTCTAAAAAATAAAAAAGCGATTTCTATAACAACAAAAATTATGTTCAATTTTGTCATCGATATTTGGGAGGTATTGAATATTTTTTGCTTTTTTAAATTTGACATTGGATAAAGAAACTTTTCTCAGATTTGTTCGGATCTTTCGAATAATTCAGTTGATATTCAGTCAGTAAATGATCTGGTCTAGCGTCTAATAGTTCTGAATAATATTTATGTTTTAACAAACACAATGGATACTAGCAAGTTTTCCAATGATGCCGATTTTTATACAATACCGATCTACAAATCGGATAAAAAATCATCGTAAATGCTAGAAATCTCACGTTAAAAAGTAAGCCGTCGTTAATCCCTAGTTCGTACAAGTTTTGACTTCTCACTATTGTAAGGAGGCAACCTCTGGCTAACGGAAAATAACAAGGTTTTCTTCTCTGGTCACGTTTTTCGAAACTCAATTCCAACGAAACATCGACTTTACAACCAGGTTTATGAATGTACAGCATACCAAAACATTTTTATTTCGCAATAGATGTATTTGTTCATATCCTGGGAAATGAAGGAAGTAGTTGAACGTAGCAGATTCATTTGAGTGTCATTTTAGTGTATTTTTATTTACGTCGCGACTTGTTGTCATATTGGATTATTTTATTGTATTATGTTTTTCGTAATCGGTACAAGCAATAATTAACATCATATCTAGATGAATGCGGAATGAGAATTCATCGTAATGAATTTTCATTTCATTGTCATATTCTACTTCTGATATAATTTTCTTGGGTTCTAAAATCTATAATTTTAATAATAATAATAGTCTTTATTGTTTCCCAGCTGTAGTTACATACAGATATTTAGATAAATTACAGAGCTAGTTGCTGATATAACAAAAGGCGAAGTTCAATTCAGTTAGCACAAGTGCTACTGAGTTGTTCTTCTTATATTTATGTGCTCATCAGTGATAACTCAATTGGTGTTGGAAATACGAAACATTCAGCAAAAAACAATTGAGTAACTAAATGTCCTCAACCATAAAGTATCTATTTGTATTGGACAAAGTCATCAGGAAATATGAATTGATTGAGGTAAAGTTCTTTCAAGAAAGTGTTCAGAATGACAGTCGTGAATTCTCAATACTCGTATCATGCACCAATCAAGTAACCATCATAAAAGGGGACTAATAACGAATAGTATTACTGGTATGTACCTTGGAACCTCTTATATGTGTCAATGAAAAGTTTTTCTCTCGTTTTCTTTCTATTGTGCGTTCAACACTTACATCCATCAGATGCTTGGATAATTTGAAGATATTCAGTTTCTGTGATTGTTATACCATGACAAAAATATATAGATCCTCTGGTACAATAGCTCTACAAAATGTTCTTCATGCGTATCTATACAGGCTGTTTCTTTTATCATGTGATAAAATTGCTATATTCTAAACCGTAACAGATACGAAGAGGATTGAATGGGAAAAAGGTAACTATCATCGGTAACAATACAATGGTCAAAGAAAATTCACGGGGTCTCTCGCTCTTCTCGAGTTATATGGGGAAAACTAAAAATGCTGTTTTTTATTTTTTCCAATGAAATTGTAATTTCGGAAAATATAAAAAAATGGAAAAGGAAAATGTTGTTGTATTCGATGTAATTATAAATATTCGATAAAACGTCTCTGCCAACATGGCCACCATAAACCTTTTTCAAAATACGGACCTATCTTTTTCATTACAGATATTAATGAAGCGATTACAATTCACAATACAAAGGTATATCATATTTGATATTTTTATAGGCTTTCATTCGAAATAACCACCATCATCTGTGACAACAATCAAAAAGAAAAACAAATTACTTTATCATAAACTTGTGGGAAAAATGAAACCAATACGAAGAAATGGAAACAATGTAAAAAGAAGTAACGTCAGGACCGTAATTTGAAATTATTGTTTTATAAATTTTGTCAGGTAAAATTATTTTTGATAGCTTGAGGTTACATTATTGAAATTTTCTTTGAAATACTTCATTTTCCTCAAAAACAAAAACCTTTCACCCCAATTCGTGATGTAAAAGTTTGTTTTTTTCACTTACGAGTAGAAGTTTGTTTTTTGCCACTCACAAGTAATAAAATTTGTTGTCATCGAGTTGTTTCTTAAGTTATCATTGTTTTATTGTCATTGTGTTTTCAACATCCACCATATTTTTTCTCTTCCGCATATCACTCTTACACAATTCAACGACCAGGCCACTCAAAAAATTTGATTATTTCAAAAAATAATATTCTCGAGTAACGTAAACCCCTTATCAGTTTGTACATTACAATCTGAATCTCCGTTTTTTTTTTAAGTTCGCGGCTCTCCAATATCCGCCAACAAATTAATCTTCCTTTTTTTGATTGATCGCGCACTTTCCGAGAGCAATGAAATTATAATGGGCCACACCTTTCTGCATCCTGGGGCACGGCGGTATTGAACACACATTGTAAGAGGCGGTTTCCGTAGGGTGGATCCTATTCCATTCTACATATCCCTAATTATTCGACCTGATCGCATAAATGCAGATGTTGCACGTTGTCGACTCTCGATAGGTCAACACTGGATGGTTTGCCTATCAAATTACTCGCGTGTCCTGATCTGCTACTGAGCGATCGAATGTGAAGGGGTCGAGGAAGATTTGCTTCAGGGCTATTGAAATTCAATTGTTAATTCAGAGTATTGCCCACACTGTTTTGGAGTACACAAATTGCAGACAGTCAACTAGGACAGACATTCTGAAATGTAAAGTAACCACCGGGGAAAAGACATTTTAGGAATACGCAAAAAATCAAAAGTTGCTGATTAGAACTGAACTGCTTTTGAAATTGTGTGGAACCAATTTTGTGTTTTTTTTTTACCATGGTGTGCAGGTTTTCATACATGACGTTTCCTCTACTGCTGCAGTAGATATTATCAAAGGCGATGTGATAACAGTCGCAGTGTTGTTCCGAACGCAGTTACTGCAATGTTGGTATTTGACTCTGTTGGTTTGGTTTGATTTCTCTCAATTGGACTACCTGATCTTGTTTGTTTACCATAAATGAGAGGTAGCCAGATTCAATTGATGTTCATTGCCGCTTTTTTTGTATTGAAATTATTCCTGTATTTTTGCCTTCCTATGTACTCTTGGATAGTAATTTTGAATATGTGAACCTGAGAGTCTTCAAAAAAGACTCGAGCAGGCCATACGACCCCGTAGAGAGAAAGCCGCAGTGACAGCTAGGATGATCGAGGGAAAAGCTTTCCTTGCAGATGTTAAAAATGTTACAGCCGGGATTGGGGAATTCTTAGAGAAACACGACGTGAGACCAATAGTTAGGCTTACAAAATTATCAGACAAAGTCTACGGTCAGCTAAAGACCCCAGAGCACCTTCAACAACACCTGGGATATACTGGATTCCTTGTCTACAATGGA
The DNA here is from genome assembly GCF_000500325.1 of Leptinotarsa decemlineata. Lineage (NCBI taxonomy): Eukaryota > Metazoa > Arthropoda > Insecta > Coleoptera > Chrysomelidae > Leptinotarsa > Leptinotarsa decemlineata. Next base: position 13,496 of record NW_019291782.1, on the reverse strand, counting down.
ACCACGAAAAGAAGTGTAGGTACAGCAAGCGCCAAACGTGATGGCGATGCAAATCTTTATTTTGTATTCTTTCAATCAATTTCTTCAAATAACGGAGAAGTAAAATTTTCCACTCCAAGAAAGAAGCGACCTAGAAGACCACCAGTAATTGATATTCTCGAGTAGGAGTATTAAAATTGTAGAGGGATTTTTGACGACGTACGACAGAAGATGTCGTATTACGGTAAAAAATTAATGACGTTTTGGGAATTGTGGCATCCGAAACATCTCTTCGTAGAATTTTAAAGAAAACAAGTTTCAAATGGGTAAGAACTGAAAATAGTAGAGAAATGTTGATAGAGAAGTTGAACATTAGAGCATTGAGGATCAAGTTTAAAATTTTTTTTTTCGTAGCCAACAGCGACCAATTGTGTTTCTATATTAAACATACCTTCACAGTGGACATCTTCCAAAAACTGGATGAATGAATGAACCAAAGGTTTATTTAAAAATATTACGAAGTGACCAAGACTCATTATTGTCCATGCAGGAGGTGACATGGGCATTATATTTAATTTTCGGATCATATTTAAATCAGGCACATCAGGGTATTGCCATTCAGAAATCAATTCTGAAAATTATAGTAAATGGTTAGAAGAAAAGTCTATCCCGAATTTACCTGTGAATTCGGTGATCGTGACCGATAATACTCCAAGCCATAATATTCAAATTATTCCAAGCTCCAAAACAAATCCCAGGAAGGTATACATGCTGAGCTGGCTGCACGAAAAAAGCATTATGTTTACCCCTAACATGCTCAAACACATCATATTAGATGCGAATTTGATGAGGTTCTGCTTGAACACGAACTTAACGTGTTGCTACTTTCACCCTACCATACAGACTTCAATTTCATTGAACTCATTTGGGCTACTGTTAACAACAACTTTCAAGTTGGAAGATGCCAGGAAAGTGGCGGAGCACGATACAATAGAGAGTTGTCATTTTTAGAAGAAATAAAAAAAATAAGAAAACCTATAAGACACGCTATAATGTACAAAATTGAAACCAGATATCTTTCGTATATTCTTATCAGTCGTCAAATGGATTTCGCTTTGAATAAAGTCTTTCATCGAGTTTATGGCGTAGAAATAGGAAGAACGACCATTTTTCGAAAAAGATGCTTTTTTAAGAAAAACTATTGAACCTAGCCATAGGGAATACTCAATGAAACTTGTAGAGGTTTCGTTGGCGCTCCTTATGGATCAATAATATACAGGGTGTTCCATTTAAAATAAGGGAGATTCTGCAAATTTATATTCACAATATGTGGCAAGTGGTTTTTCATACCCTGTATATCATAGGTATTTCAGATGTATCGTTTGAGAGAGTAACCAATGTAGAATATTTTAACAAAAAAAAATTCAATTGGACTTTGCACAACTTTATAATTTCAAATATTCTGAGTGACGATAATTGCTAGATATCTCGATATCTCGTCAAAATTTTCGAAGTGGAGATATACATAAAGTGTCTTTTATTTTCTATGTAGAAACCGAAAAAACGATAAAAAATATAGGTTGCCATTTGAAAAAACACAGTTGGGATCCGCCCAGAAAAAATTGAACACCCTGTGTGACCGCCAATATTTTTATTTTGTCGAGCTCGAGTAATAAGGTAATATTATAGAAATTTAGATTCCTATCTGTTTCCTGAATAGAAATATGGAACACCGCGCCACTGTTGCAGGACCCTGTATAACACACTTCATTCACAACTCCAATAATGATACAAAAACATCACTGGCGAATAATTTTTTTAACTTTTTTTACTTGAAACATCTCAATAATATACTCAACTCCTCTAACCGTTTACTAGATCTTGTGATCAAACCACTTCCGAAGAATGGCAAAAGCTATAGTAGATATAGGGCGGATATATTGGAAACATGAAACATTCACAGATGTTCAAATAGAGGTAAATCCAGTGATTTTAAGTTCAAATGACGATAGCAACACAAACACAAGCAGCAGTGAAGATGAAGAGAATTTGTATTCGTATAGTGATTGATTAACGTTCATTTTTGGATAAGTGTATCATTATATAACATTTCAATGAACCTCACTACTACTAATAGTACTACTACTATAGTACTAAATGAAATATGAAAAGGAATTACAGATAAGTCATATTCCATTCGCTACCCTGATTAAAACTAATTATAGGCACGACACTGGTCGACGAGGGTCTTATGGTAATCCAATAGTGATTTGTTTAGGAGAGTCTATACCTGCGCGATCGCTCGCCATCAGCCATGGCGTGGACTGTACCCGTCTCTCTGAGAAATTGTCGACCCAAACAATTCTATCAATCCGTTGTAACCGAACATGCTCTCAACAAAGAAGGCACTCAAATTGTTTCACTCTAAGATACAGTTATTCTCGATAAAACCCAAAATTACTATCCAAGGGTACAGAGAGAGATAAAATAGAAATTAAAAAACAGGGATAGTTTCAATAGAAAATAGGAGGCAATGAACACTAATAAAATCTGGCTACTTGTTCTTAATTGTACCTACACAAACAAGGTCAGCTTTTCCAACTAAGTGAAACGAAGCCACACCCACAAATAATAATGATAAATGGTGTTTTTATTGAGGTATAGACCTTCAAGTTGGCAACACTTTTTTAACTGGTTGCCATTTTATCAGCTGTTTAGTTTCGTTTGGCATTTCAACGTGAATAGACTGACGCCTGAACGACGCTTCCAGATTGTTCAAATTTTTTATGAAAACCATGGTTCTGTTCGAAATAGGTATGGCGCACTATGTCCATTTTACGGTCAACATAATCGTCCATCAGAGCAATTGGTTCGAATAACTATGAAACGTTTTCGCACCACGAAAACGTCGTACAGTGCGTACAGAATAAGTCATTGCTGCTGTAGAGTGTAGCATAGAGGAAGACTCGAATTGGTCTATTAGCCATCGTTCACAAGAATTGGATATGTGTTCATCCATTTTATCGATTATTCTGCAAAAATATCTGGGTTTGCGTGCTTACAATCTCCAACTCGTGCAAGAATTTAAGCCATACGATCACCTAGCAAGGCATAGTTTCGGCAAATGTATCCGAAACATGATTGCCATTGATCCCGATTTTCATCAGCGAATTTTGTTAAGCGATGAATCTCACTTTTGTTTGAATGGAAAATGACTGTCTAGTGTGCTTTATGAGCTGATGGTATATTGGTCTCTACTTATTTAAAAACGATGCTAGTCAGAACATTACAGTCAATGGTGACCACTATAGAGTCATCATAGTGCAGCTCGTGCCACAATTAATTTATTGAAGAAAACGTTTGGTAACTACATAGTTTCTCGTTACGGACTCATGAATTGGCCTCCAAGATCGTCCGATTCAAGGCCGCTAGACTATTTTCTGTGAGGATATGTGAAGTTGCTAGTCTACATCGATGAGGCCGAAACTATTTACTACTTTGCCGCGTTATTGCCGATATACAGCTACAAATATTTGAAAGAGTCATCGAAAATTGGACCTACAGATTAGACTACGTCCAAGCCAGCCGTGATGGTCATATGCCAGAAGTCATAGTTAAAATATAACACCGAAAGATTATCTTTCGAATGAAGTAAATTTCTTGTCAATGTGAAAATTCATCTTTGTTCTATTCCATTTCAGAGTTCTATACCTCTATAAAAACACGCTATATGAAACCAGAGTCAAATATCACCATCGTAGTTACTGCGTTCATAACGACGGGAACAACAACTTGAGCACCAACTCGAGCACTGCTATTGTTATCATATTGCCTTTGATGATGTCTACCGCAGTAGTAGATAGACGACATGTCAGGGATAAAAACCTGCAGGCCACGGTCGAAAAATCCGGGAAATAGCTTTCACACAGTTATCTCCGGCCGTGAAAGTTTGCATTCCTCCATTTGAAATGTTAATTCAGAAACTGAGAATAACATTATCTTATCAATTTTCACCGATAGGACGAACTTACGTCAAATATCTAACGTGCATACCAAAGAATTTGTTGAAATTCCTGCTATGAAATCAAATCATCTGTTTTAATCTTCACTGATATTTTCAAATGATGTTTCAATTATATGGAAAATCAGTACTGGTTTAAACTATAGTTTTTCTATGAAAAATAGTATGCTGACCTCTGAATACACAAATATCAGTAAAAACTTACTGGAATCGAATAGTCGCCATCCCTTCGAGTGCTTCCCAAACTTTTGGAGCGATCATTCCGAACCGCATTGAATCTAATTTAATACGGCCCGGTCCATCCTTTGATGTTTTGGAAAGATGAAACACGGCCAATAGCGCTTCTTTCGAACAATCTGAAGCTTGCGAGGAACAGGACACCGACCCTACAGAATCTCAATAGAGTTAATTTCAGGGTAAATTCCCCGCCTAAAATTCCTGACAAAGTTCTGACCTTTGGGAGCGTAATCTCGCATAAACATCCCCGGTTCTTTAAAATGAGGAATCTTATAATCCCAAGCCCTTATTCACGGCTCGCTTCAATTTTGTTATCGTCCTTGTTCGCAGTAAATTATACAGCACCCGTGCAACAATATTGTTGTGTTGTCTAGTTTTATTACGTTATTTGAGGTCTTGGGGTTGTTGATTGAATAATTAGAAGGTAATTTAGATGAATGAGGGAGGAGGAGATTCGTGAAAGGTCACGTTTTTTAGGATCATGCGTTTTTTCGGAGCTATTTCTGAGTAAAACTCACTTCATAATGATATTTAAGACGATAATAATGATGATTATAGTATCTGTATCTGTAGAGTAGGGAGGGTGAGTGTAGGCCCACAGCACTTAGGCCACATGTGACCCATTGTACATCCTCCCGAGGAGTTGTCCTCCTAGGTCATCGTCCATCCTGTCCTTTCCAGGAAAATGGATATGTCACTGGCCAGGGCTCGCTGATCACACACTCTCTTATTGACGATAACTCCGGACACTCGCATAGGACGTGCCTGACACTTTCATCTTCCTGTTCACACATCCTGCATAGATGTTTGTCCACAAGTCCCATATAATGGAGGTGTTTCCTTAGTTGACAATGGCCAGTCACTAATCTTACTGTTAAGCGTAGATTTTTCCTGGTCATCGCCAGGTATTTCTTCGGCGCTAGCTTCTCAGGGTCGCTCAGGGTGATTCTGGCAAGATTGCATCCTTTGATTTCATCCGATGTCTTTAGGGATTGAGCATGAGTGTAACGTTTGGTTAGTTTCGCAATTGTCGAAATCATCAGGCGGCAGGTGCCACTGGGTCCTGAAATTCTTAGTTCAGCCGCTTCCTTGGCTAAAGAGTCGGCATTACCTCTACTCCTGTCGTTCCTTTGAATCCCCATCAGGATAATGTTATTATCTACCGACGCTTTGACAAAATCTTGGTGGCTCTCTAGTACTAGCCCTGAGGTAACACGTTGTCTGTTTAAGGCTAATAGTGCTTGTCTGCTATCAGTGCAGATTGTTATGTTTTTGCCAGAAATTCCTTTCTTGGTTATTTCTCTTGTGGCGATTGAGATACCAGCCAGTTCTGTATGGACCACGCTGGTATTTCTTCCTATTCCCCACTTTTAATCCTTAGGCTTAGTGATCTGAAGTACACTCCACATCCTGAGCCTTCTTTGGTTTTTGAGCCGTCTTCATATATGCGTATGTCATTTGTAGCATCTGACTCTGCGTTCCATTCAATTTGTATATTGATTGGTTAATGAACACAAACCTGAGTTCAATTGCATCACTGGTTGCCTGCAGCACAAGTTTGGCAATAAGCGCTTCTCGCCATAGGCTCAGCCTCAATTGACCCATTCCTACATCGAGGTTTACACCATCCGTGTGCATTTGTTACATGGTCATTAACGCAACCTCCTTAACGTACAGGTCCAGAGGGGCCAGACCAGATGATTATAATAATATGAATAATGAAGATATTGATAATGTCAGGAGTATTTACATATGAGTATAGATTTCTGATTTCTAATGAAAGAAATGGTGCGCCTCATTATGCAACCACTAAGTTATTCGGTCAACCTAACTTTTGGAATAGGAAGTTTCCCTTAAAGCTTCTATAGGGTCTTTCATTTTATTGATTATACTTATTTTCCTCATTATTAGTTATAATACAATATTTAAAACTAAGTAATGGTTTTTTTAGTGTTTGTTCCTGAATGCATATTATTGAACATCAATAAAAAACCTACAAGGACTCAGTGATTTATGAAGGGGTTATATTCCCCATACTCTGGATTCTGAACTGCCTCCCCACGAAATCATATTTTGGATCCGCCACTGACCTATAGTGTTTGCCGTTGACAGTGATGGTCTGGCCAACGTCGTTCTCAATGAAATATGGGCCGACGAAGCCGCCAGCCCAAAATCCACACCAAATAGTGAATTTTGTGGGATGCATTGGACGCTCTTAAATCTCATGTGGATTGGAATCGTTCCTTCAGTTCTTGGGTCAGTTCAATTTTGAACTGATGCAGGCTCAAGTCACGAAGTAAAATTCGCCAAGTTGCGAAAGACCGAGTTCTTATGAGCGGCGCGAATTCTCCTGCACACTCTCACAGACAGCGGCGATGTTCTCGGCATATCCTGCGTTTCGTTGATGTATGGGTGTTGATAGGTAGTTTACTCAAACTTATCCACCACATTGGGAATAGTCTTCTCGGTAGGACAAATATGGCGACCGTATAATAGGCGAAGCACGCAGTACGTTGCCCGAACAGAACACCTATTTTGATAACAATTTTGTTATAATTTATTAAATGGTGTGCCTCATTATGCAACCATTAAGTTATTCGGTCAACCTAACTTTTGGAATAGGAAGTTTCCCTTAAAGCTTCTATAGGGTCTTTCATTCAGCGCTTCCTATCTTTAAATTCGAATAAAATAAAGTGTGTGGGATATAATCCAAATTTTTTATTCGTTCGAAAGGCCTGTGGATTCTATAATGTGCGGAATATAAAATCATTTGAATGTCCGCCACGGCTTCTCTGGACCGCATCCGAAGCGTCCAATTTTCGATGACTCTGGCGCATCAGGATGAATTCCATCGAAGGCATACATTTGCGACAGAAGATTAACGAGAAAAAGTGTAATGGGGTCAAATCGCACGATATCAGTGGCCAGTTTACATCACCTCCACGTGAGATGACTATGCCGTCATATCGTTCGTGCAGAATATCCAATGTGCCACTACGGAAACGTTCTCCAAGAAGGAGATGGAATGTGTAGTCAAGCTGCAACACTTATTACCTACATTATTGACATTTTTCAAGAGGCAATCAAATTCAAAGAAGATTTGCTATGGTTGTCGGCCTTGAAAATTGAGTTGCAAATTTGGAAAAAAAATGTGAAAATCAAATCCCAAAAATAAGCTGCCCTAGCACCCGACGTAAGCTTACAATGTTGCCAATTCTCTACCAAACATCTGGATATTACTGACTACCAGTACAGCAGAGAGACCTTTTCTAGCTTTGCGTCGTTTAAAAACATCTACGCAATACAGTGACTGAAGAGATAATTAATGGTTTGGCTTTATTGCACGTACACCAGGATATTTACAATACAATGAAGGCTGAAGAAGTTTTGGACATATACATAAGAAACAACAAGAGAAAATTATCTGTCAAGGTGTCATAAGAAATGTGCATATCAAAAATGTATTTATATTTATGTTATAAAAGTATTATTATGTTCGACTATCAATATAATTGAATAATAAAAAATAGTATAATCTACTTTTCAATTCATCATGCATGTACCTGAACAGCTTTTCACTCAATGATAATAATGGTGAGGGTTATTTTGATTATAATTATTTTTCTCATTGTTAGTTTTGTAATACAGTATTTAAAACTAAACCATGGTTTTATTTTTTTCAAAATGTTTGTTCGTGAGTGCATACTACTGAACATAAATGAAAAACCTCTAAGGACTCAGTGCTTTATGGAGGG
>NW_019291781.1:58726-71828 GCF_000500325.1 Leptinotarsa decemlineata | reverse complement strand
GCCGCAATGCTGAAAATATTTTAGATCGTTTTCCAGAAACGTCTAAACTACCATCGTCCGTGAGTCACGCTGTATACCCTGTATCCCCTAGGTTAAAGAAATTATATAATATTGATAATAATCATGAATCGGTTATATTGATAATAGAAAAAAACAATAAAAAAATACATTTGAAAATGAAAATAAGTTACAGGAGATTCTGATACTCATTGGTGAAGTCTAGCTCAAAGCTACTCCAACTCAACCAACAAGCACCACTCCATAATGCACGCGAACATACAGAAATAAACGACAATTAACAGTGATGGTACCACGAAATAAGAAACATAAATAAAAATAATAATTTGTGAAGAGAATTGATGCATAATTGAATTTAATTGATCTGTTGTATATTAATTTGTCCAATGAGCAAAAGTTGACATTACTGATATAATTGACATCATAGATATAATTTTCATATCTGTATTTGAATTGAAGAGATTCAATTGCTCGGGCAAGGAATTATACAGTTTTACAGCACCAAAAAGAAATGATCTCTGAAAGTGTGCAGTGCGATGTTGTGGCATAGTTAATTTGTTTCTATGTCTGAAGTTTCTTGAGTAAGTATATTCACGCATAATTAGTTTTTGTATTAAAATGGGAAAATGGGGAACGGTAATCAATTTATGAAAAAAACAACCCAAAATGATGAATCATACGGTTTTCCATATCGAGCCAGCGGAAGTTTTCAAAGGCTTCTAAAATTGAATCATACTTACGAAGTCCATAAATAACGCAACAACAAGAATTTTGCCCTTTTTATATTTTTTTTATCTGAATCATATAAGTATGGCCCATTTATGAAGTCACAGTAATTGAAATGGCTCATCACCAAACTATCACAGAGCATTCTTTTCAGAGGTTGGCTCAAAATAAAACGATCACACTATAATAGTTTCAATGACACATAAGCTTTTTTCATTAAATTTTCAACACTAGTGAAGCATCACCCCCAAGTTTTTTGCTGTATTGACAAGAGTCAAGGTAGTATGAACTAGTTCTGAAAAATGGAAATTGTTTTCTGCAAATTTACGATCCAAAATTCAGTATCATTGTTTTATAAGGATTAACTTTCAAATCATGTTCACTTGATAGCCCATTGATCAAATCAAGATCAGTGTTGAATAGATTTTGTGCATCAGCATACTCATCGATAATGTATAATTGTATGTCATCAACATACGCCTGTATTTTACATTTCTGATGGACGAGATAATATCAGTAGTATAAATGATGAACAACGAAGGTCCCAAAATGGAACCTTGTGGTACTCCTGATAGAATATCAAGAGGTAAGGAGTGATGACCATCAACAACATCTTTTTGAGATCGACCAAGTAAATAAGACCGGATGAGAAATAAGGCAGCGCTATTAATATTTGAGTTTCATGCAAATCAGCCCATGATTGATGGTATGGATGCTTTCGAAAAATCTAGTAGAACCAGAGTGCTAATCACTATCAATTCCCTCAAAAATGTCTTGTGTAACTGTAGCAAGAGCTGTAGCCGTACTAAAACCCTGCCTATAACCACATTGCGATTGTGATAACAGATTATTGGTATTGAAATATTCATAAATTTGTAAATAAATAACTATTTTAAAAATTTCACCCATACTTGGGAGTATACTGATAATTCTGAGATGTGAATAACTACCTGGATCATTATTCTTGGGAACGGGTTTCCCAACGGCAATTTTCCACAGTTCTGGAAAATATGAACGTTCAAAACTACACTTGATGATATGTTTGATATGTTCATCTATAAATTGGTAATAGTTTTCTCAAGCCTTTCTAGGCCGAAATACCGCAACAAATGCAAAAAGTGTATTTTTTATAAATATGTATGCATTGATGTAGTATTTCACGGAAATGAATGTTTCTGTTTTGTTCAAGTATTGCATCAGCCACTACGTAGTCACTCAGGAAATGCCGTAGCATATACGAAATATTTTCAAGAATTTTTTCTAATAATAGAAAAGACGCACATCCACATCATCAGTTCCTGATCATATATCTGATAACTTCGCGATTATCCATGTTTGTTGAACTTTCAATCATATTTTTGTAACTGTCTTCAAATTTGTGTTCAAAAAACCTATTTTTAAAAAATCAATATCAATGAAAAAATGCATGTTCCTCATAAGCGAGCACGTTTGCTCAATGAATATTTGTGTTCACAAATCTCAAATTCTTCATTCACTGTCATCGTAAACCACGAGAATCCAAAAAACGAAACCTCTAAAATCCTGGCAACTCGACCGAGCGTCATTCCAGCCATCATGAACAACCGAGCGCAAAACTGAGATGCGAAAGGCATCCGACCGCAACAAGGTGGACGTTGGACAAACGACCATTGTGGATGGATTGACACGCAACAGTCTGCCGAAATTGGCTTCATTTTCGGTCATTCATCAGCTGCTAATGGTCGCTCATTCTGGGGCGACAGGTGGTGCTGGAAAAGGATTTCGGAATGGAGGCGGGTGGAGTCGAAAACGATGACAGAGTGTGATGACGAAAGATCGAGAATCAGAATAGGCTTTATATGGGAATAATTTCTTGTTGACAAAGACACTACATTCAAATCACTTAGTTTTATAAAACTAAGTATATTGTTCATCTGTCTGTTTGTCCAAAAAACGATTAACTCAAAAATAACTTAATTAATATTTATATCTGGAAGAACATGATTTACACATCTTCAAGACGAGTTTGTTTCGAAATTGATTCCTTTCTACGAACATTTTTCATATTTTGTTGAATAAAAATTATTTTCAATCCAATGACAGTTTTCACCCTTGTATGATTTTGTAATGGCAAATCCTGTGTGTCGTTTGCTAGCTGAATCTGTATCTGTAGAGTAGGGAGGGTGCAGATTGTTATGTTTTTGCCAGAAATTCATTTCCTGATTATTTTATTGTGGCGATTGAGATACCAGCCAGTTCTGTTTGGACCACGCTGGTATTTCTTCCCATTCCCCACCTATTCCGTAGGCTTTGTGATCTGGAGTACACTCCACATCCTGAGCCTTCTTTGTTGTTTGAGCCGTCTGTATATATGCGTATTGCATTTGTAGCATCTGACTCTGTGTTCTGTTTAATTTGTATTTTGTAGGGTTTATTAAACACAAACCTTGGTTCAATTGCATCACTAGTTGCCTGCAGCAGAGGTTACGCAGTAAACGTTTCTCGCCATAGGCCCAGCCTCAATTGACCCATTCCTACTTCGAGGTTTACACCAGCCGTGCATGCCCAATCGTATCGTGGCCATTAACGCAATCTCCTCAACGTACAGGTCCAGAGGGGTCATACCCGTAATGAATTCCATTGCCGCGGTTGGTATTGTTCTCATGGCTCCTGTGATGTTTAAACAAGCCAGTCGCTGTATTTGATATGATTGTTGGATGGCCGTTGCTTGTAGAACTTTCGGTCCCCATGCAATGGCTCCGTACGTTAACATTGGTCTTATTATTGAAATGTAGATCCAGGTGACCACACGAGGTGAAAGACCCCATGCGCGTCCCACTGTCCTCCGACATCAATCATAAGCCACATATGCTCTTTTTGCTCTACTCTGAAGGTGAGAGTTCCATGTTAGCTTCCTGTCGAGAATAGTACCAAGGTATTTCACCTCTTCATGAAAGTTTAGTATGCTCTTGAAGATTTCGGGAGATTTTGAGCCCGATAAACTTCTTTTCCTGGTGAAAAGGATAATCTCAGTCTTCTTGGGATTAATCGACAGTGGGTGTTCGTTACCCCATGTTTTTATTAATTTGAGCCCATCCTGCGCTCTTTCGCACAGTGTGTTCACAAATTTGCCGGTCTGATAGATAACTATGTCATCTGCGTATGCAATTGTGTAGAATCCATTTTTGTTGAGGTGATTAATCAGGGTATCCATTGCTAGCCGAAATTTTCATTGACAACCTAGTGAAATAATCTAGATTTAAGATGGAGGCGAATAACTCTATAAACTTTTTAGACGTCACTAGAATAGTAGGTCTATCTAAACTCAAAGAATGATAGTGAACATCGTAATAATATCGCCCGTTTTATGAATAACTAGGAATTAGACGTAGCCTAAAGAACAAATAAGAATTTAAGTGAATTCATTATGAACCTCTTTCTACGACACTCCAGTGTCGTAGAAAGAGGGTCACCAATTCAATCACGATTAAGACGTATTACATTCGGAAGAGGGAGGTTAAAACTTCAACCTCTTGCAATGCTTAGAAATGAATAGATCAAAGAATTCTTCTCCTTTATTGAGTTTAGTTTGCAATGAAGATTGTGATAGATCCTAAAGCGGCAAACTCACGTTATGGGTTTTCGTACTGCATGTTGAACTGCAAATTGAAAAGAAAACCGTACGGCATGCAGTACAGCCATGTTTCATCCATAACTCACAACAGCTCGTACTGCCAAGGTTTAGATTTCAATCTTTTAAAAGTCACGTCTGAAGGAAGTTCTTATATTTTTTATTTTCTTGTTCATTACTTCTTGAGATTCGTTTGGGAACAACTCTTTAAATTTTGCAATTGAAATATCGTATCTTGAATTTCTTTTTATTTACTCGTGTAATCTTTTGATTTTACATCCCACAGGCAGCTGTTTTCTTTATATACAGCAATAAACTCTTCCCAGAACCTCTTATTTTTCATATCCATTATGATGATATGAAATATATAAAATCCTTTTCCCTAAACGATTTGCTTCGCCCTTCGTGGTGAAGGGCGTTGGATTATATCCGACAGGCGTCACTGCAGGAATCTTCACAAAAAATTTCCTGCATATGCAATTGGCAATACAACTGGAAAAGTTGACCTTCAATTTTGGAACGGGCACACTTACAGACCGGTTTCAGGCTCATTAGCCACTCATCAGTGCAAGATAGTGGCCATCATCGACCTAAAGCCATAATTGAAAATCGAAATTTTTTCAGAGTATTTCATTCCTCTTCCTAAGTTGGAGTGAACATCAAAATGTCACTCCATCTAGTGGACGAGGTACTAACTTACTGCATATCCTTAATTTTCCCGATTCCTCTGAATAAGGAAGAAACACTTTCTTATCAGTCAGTGGGATATGCTTGAAGACTGGCAGTAAGCAAATGTAAAGAAATGAACTTTAAACTTTCAATGATGATGAGTGGCTAATGAGCCCGAAACCGGTCTGCAAGTGTGCCCATTCCAAAATTGAAGGTGACTTTTCTAGTTGTATTGCCAATTGCATATGCAGGAAATTTTCTGTAAAGATTCCTGCACTGACGCCTTTTGGATATAATCCAACACCCTTCGTGGTATTAGCCAGGAGAGTAGTAGAGAGTAGTTGTTTTGAAGATGAAAGTTATTAATAATATTTGAATTAACATTATCATTTCGTGAATGCAACCCGTAAAAGTTCCTATGTTCGCAGACAACAATAAACCGACCCAATGAATATCAATGTTCAAATGCGGTGATTAAACGTGAATTCACATCCGAAACAATAAAGTTTATATCATGAAATATTTTGGGTCGATGTAGTTGTCGATGAAATATTAGCATAAATAGTCATTATCCCACTCTTGCATTATTGAATTAGTTTCAATTATTATACAGTTATCCGAATAGCAATGGCAGTAATTGTAAAGCTTGCATAAATCAAATTGCGAATTATTATGGCTTATTTGTACTCCATTATATTATGCAAAGTATTTCTGTTATATGAGTAAACGCGAGTGAATACAGTCACAACATTTGGAATTTTGGTAATATAATTTCAATGATGAATCGATTCCATGAAATTATTATATGGATATTGGGAGTCTAAATATTCCTATCGAACAAATTCAAGTGGAAATCATATGGTAACGATAACAGGGATCTTTATGGAAATAAACAATAAAAATATAGTTTGAAAAACTGAAAAACATGCTTTAAAAGAACATCGAACTAAAAANATTTTTTATAAATATGTATGCATTGATGTAGTATTTCACGGAAATGAATGTTTCTGTTTTGTTCAAGTATTGCATCAGCCACTACGTAGTCACTTAGGAAATGCCTTAGCATATACGAAATATTTTCAAGAATTTTTTCTAATAATAGAAAAGACGCACATCCACATCATCAGTTCCTGATCATATATCTGATAACTTCGCGATTATCCATGTTTGTTGAACTGTCAATCATATTTTTGTAACTGTCTTCAAATTTGTGTTCAAAAAACCTATTTTGAAAAAATCAATATCAATGAAAAAATGCATGTTCCTCATAAGCGAGCACGTTTGCTCAATGAATATTTGTGTTCACAAATCTCAAATTCTTCATTCACTGTCATCGTAAACCACGAGAATCCAAAAAACGAAACCTCTAAAATCCTGGCAACTCGACCGAGCGTCATTCCAGCCATCATGAACAACCGAGCGCAAAACTGAGATGCGAAAGGCATCCGACCGCAACAAGGTGGACGTTGGACAAACGACCATTGTGGATGGATTGACACGCAACAGTCTGCCGAAATTGGCTTCATTTTCGGTCATTCATCAGCTGCTAATGGTCGCTCATTCTGGGGCGACAGGTGGTGCTGGAAAAGGATTTCGGAATGGAGCCGGGTGGAGTCGAAAACGATGACAGAGTGTGATGACGAAAGATCGAGAATCAGAATAGGCTTTATATGGGAATAATTTCTTGTTGACAAAGACACTACATTCAAATCACTTAGTTTTATAAAACTAAGTATATTGTTCATCTGTCTGTCTGTCTAAAAGCGATTAACTCAAAAATAACTTAACTAATATTTATATCTGAAAGAACATGATTTACACATCTTCAAGACGAGTTTATTTCGAAATTAATTCCTTTCTACGAACATTTTTCATATTTTGTTGAATAAAAATTATTTTCAATCCAATGACAGTTTTCACCCTTGTATAGTCTGGTAATGGCAAATCCTGTGTGTCGTTTGCTAGCTGAATCTGTATCTGTAGAGTATGGAGGGTGAGTGTGAGCCCACAGCACATAGGCCACATGTGACCCATTGTACATCCTCCCAAGGAGATGTCGTCCTAGGTCATCGTCCATCTTGTCCTTTCCAGGAGGGTGGACAGGTCATTGGGAGAAATCTCCATTATATCGGCATTTGTAGGCCAAGACACTCTCTTATTGACGATAACTCCGGGCACTCGCATAGGCGTTACCTGACAGTCATCTTCCTGTTCACACATCCCGCATAGAGGTGTGTCCACTAGCCCCATATTATGGAGGTGTTTTCTTAGTTGACAGTGGCCAGTGGAAAATCCTTCTCTCAAGAGTAGATTTTTCCTTGTCATCACCAGATATTTCTTAGGCGCCAGCTTCCCAGGGTCGCCCAAGGTGATTCTGGCAAGATTACATACTTTGATTCCATCCCATCTCTCTAAGGATTGAGCATGGGTGTATTCCATCTCATCTCCCTAAGGAGTGAGCATGAGTGTAACATTTGACTAGTTCCGCAATTGTCGAAGTCATCAGGCCGTAGATGCCACTGGGTCCTAAAATTCTTAGTCCAGCCGCTTCCTTGGCTAAAGAATCGGCAATGCGATTACCTTTATTCCTGTCGTACCCTTTAACCCAACTCAGGTTGATGTTATTATCAACCGAGGCTTTGGTTGAATCGTCGTGACACTCTAGTACTAGCCCTGAGATTATACGTTTTCTGTTCAAGGCTGATAGGGCTTGTCTGCTGTCAGTGCAGATTGTTATGTTTTTGCCAGAAATTCATTTCCTGATATTTTTTTTGTGGCGATTGAGATACCAGCCAGTTCTGTTTGGACCATGCTGGTATTTCTTTTTATTTCCCACCTATTCCGTAGGCTTTGTGATCTGGAGTACACTCCGCATCCTGAGCCTTCTTTAGCGTTCGAGCCGTCTGTATATATGCGTATTGCATTTGTAGCATCTTACTCTGTATTCTGTTTGATTTGTATTTTGTAGGGTTCATTAAACACAAACCTGGGTTCAATTGCATCACTAGTTGCCTGCAGCAGAAGTTGCGCAGTAAGCGCTTCTCGCCATAGGCCCAGCCTCAATTGACCCATTCCTACTTCGAGGTTTACACCAGCCGTGCGCAATCGTACCGTGGCCATTAACGCAACCTCCTTAACGTACAGGTCCAGAGGGGTCATACCCGTAATTAATTCCATTGCCGCGGTTGGTATTGTTCTCATGGCTCCTGTGGTGTTTAAACAAGCCAGTCGCTGTATTTGATATTGTTGGATGGCCGTTGCTTGTAGAACTTTCGGTCCCCATGCAATGGCTCCGTACGTTAACAACATAGGTCTTATTATTGCAATGTAGATCCAGGTGACCACACGGATTGAAAGACTCCAGGCGCATCCCACTGTCCTCCGACATCAATCATGAGCCACATATGCTCTTTTTGATCTTCTCTGTAGGTGAGAATTCCATGTTAGCTTCCTGTCGAAGATAGTACCAAGGTATTTCACCTCTTCATGAAAGTTTAGTATGCTTTTGAAGATTCCGGGAGATTTTAAGCCCGATAAACTTCTTTTCCTGCTGAAAAGGACAATCTCAATCTTCTTGGGATTGATCGACAGTGGGTGTTCGTTACACCATGTTTCTATTGATTTGCGCCCATCCTGCGCTCTATCGTGTTCACAAATTTGCCGGTCTGATAGATAACTATGTCATCTGCGTATGCAATTATGTAGAATCCATTTTTGTTGAGGTGATTAATCAAGATATCCATTGCTAGCTGAAATTTTCATTGACAACCTAGTGAAATAATCTACATTCAAGATGGAGGCGAATAACTATAAACTTTCTAGACGTTAAACTTTCTAGACGTCACTAGAATTGATAATTAACAAGATTTTGCTATTTTACACTAACCATCTTACATGGACATCATAATATACAATTCATCTATACACCCATTTGTGTATAAAGTGACATCATTCAGTACGATACACAGACTATAAAATTGGTAGGGTATATTTTTTGGAGATATTAATTTTTGGGAAAGAAAGGTTTGGTTTTTCCACTTCTCCATCTTGATACAAAAAAAGGAAATCTCACAAAGAGAGGAAGGAAACAATTTCAAGAAGATAGCTCAATACAGAGATGTTTAGATCAAGCATAGAAGTTACTTTCAGCCACAAATCGAAAGAAAAAGTTCTCTCGAAAAAGCTATTTTCATGGAATCGAATTAGATAACATTCACAGGATTCCTACACAATATAATTAATGAAAGAAGTGAACTTTCACTCACATGAAACACTATCATCCTCACTGGTAGACACCCGAATGTTTCGCCGTAACATATCTGTTTTTTCTTATAGTGTTATCCGTATTTTGTACAGAATAAGGCAAGGGATTTAGGTCGAATTATCCGGGTGTCTACCGGTGATGATGACTGTGTTCCATTTGAGTAAAATTTTACTTCTTTCATTAATTGTATTGCGTAGGAATCCTGTGAATGATATCTAATTCGAGTCCATTACGAATGATTGGAATACAAACGAAAAAGAGGAGATAATTTCCATATGATTCAGCGTTCATATGAAAGTATTTTTTCCAAAAGAA
The DNA here is from genome assembly GCF_000500325.1 of Leptinotarsa decemlineata. Lineage (NCBI taxonomy): Eukaryota > Metazoa > Arthropoda > Insecta > Coleoptera > Chrysomelidae > Leptinotarsa > Leptinotarsa decemlineata. The sequence goes on along the minus strand of NW_019291781.1, from coordinate 62,226 downwards.
TTTTTATTTCGGGTAATTTAGCTGTTTCGTAATAGGAAAGCCCAAGCGGGGATTTCGGGATTTAGTAAAACGCGGCAGATCAATATACAGGGAGATACCTAGTACTCCGTCAAGTACCTCCACCAAATATGAGGCCCATATATAAGGCCGCCCGTGAAGGATAAAGGATCAGATGAGTGAAAAAAATTGATCATCGGAAATTCTCGAGCGCGTCAGATTAAGGTAGGGTGAGTAACTTACATGCTAGAAAGTGTATATTCCAGTAATCTGACAGTTTGAGAGGGACGTAAAGAAAAGGAAGGGCAGCAAAGTTGTAAAAAAATAACGTCATTTCGACATTCTCGAGCGTAGCTAATTTTTTTCATTTTGAAGGAAATAATTCAAGGATAACGAAAAATCTATAACCTGATGATTTCCGGAAGCCGAAATAACGAAAATTCGTCGATAAAGTTTAATGTGTGCAGTTGTGTGATACCTATATTTCCCTCTCCGAGTTTCTATTCATCATTCACTTGTTCTCTATCTATTACTCTCTCACTCCGTCCCCACTCTGAATTCTGTTGTCATGATGCCATCACAGCTGATCACAGAGATTCGTTCGTGATGAAGATGAAGATGATGATCAATTAATCAATTGATTATAAAAAATTTAAATTTTTTGAGCATTTTTTGAAGATATTTTTCTTATGAATACAAGTATTTTACTCATTTATTTGCATGCTATTTCATGAGCTTTTCAATTAATTAAGTTCAATGATTTAAAAAAAAATTGCAAAAAAAACTCTTTAGTGGTAGGTCTATCTAAACTCAAAGAATGATAGTGAACATCGTAATAATATCGCCCGTTTTATGAATAACTAAGAATTAGACGTAGCCTACAGAACAAATAAGAATTCAAGTGAAAAGAGGGTCACCAATTCAATCACGATTAAGACGTATTACATTCGGAAGAGGGAGGTTGAACTTTCAACCTCTTGCAATGCTTAGAAATCAATAGATCAAAGAATTGTTCTCCTTTATTGAGTTTAGTTTGCAATGAAGAATTTGGTGATTGTGATAGATCCTAAAGCGGCATACTCACGTTGTGAGTTTTCGTACTGCATGTTGAACTGCAAATTGAAAAGAAAACCGTACGGCATGCAGTTCAGCCATGTTTCATCCATACCTCACAACAGCTCGTACTGCCAAGGTTTCAATCTTTCAAAAGTCACGTCTGAAGGAAGTTCTTATATTGTTCATTTTCTTTTTCATTACTTCTTGAGATTCGTTTGGGAACAACTCTTTAATTTGCAATTGAAATATCGTATCTTGAATTTCTTTTTATTTACTCGCGTAATCTTTTGATTTTACATCCCACAGGCAGCTGTTTTCTTTATATACAGCAATAAACTCTTCCCAGAACCTCTTATTTTTCATATCCATTATGATGATATGAAATATATGAAATCCTTTTCCCTAAATGATTTGCTTCGCCCTTCGTGGTGAAGGGCGTTGGATTATATCCGACAGGCGTCACTGCAGGAATCTTCACAAAAAATGTCCTGCATATGCAATTGGCAATACAACTGAAAGAGTCGACCTTCAATTTTGGAACGGGCACACTTACAGACCGGTTTCAGGCTCATTAGCCACTCATCAGTGCAAGATAGTGCAAGTATTTCATTCCTCTTCCTAAGTTGGAGCGAACATCAAAATGTCACTCCATCTAGTGGACGAGGTACTAACCAACTGCATATCCTTAATTTTCCCGATTCCTCTCAATAAGGAAGAAACACTTCTTATCAGTCAGTGGGCTATGCTTGAAGACTGGCAGTAAGCAAATGTAAAGAAATGAACTTTAAACTTTCAATGATGATGAGTGGCTAATGAGCCCGAAACCGGTCTGCAAGAGTGCCCATTCCAAAATTGAAGGTGACTTTTCTAGTTGTATTGCCAATTGCATATGCAGGAAATTTTCTGTAAAGATTCCTGCACTGACGCCTGTCGGATATAATCCAACACCCTTCGTGGTATTAGCCAGGAGAGTAGTAGAGAGTAGTTGTTTTGAAGATGAAAGTTATTAATAATATGAAATAACGTTATTTCAAAAACATACTGAAGATGTCATTTCGAGAAAGCAAAAATCACCAATTATTTTGTTTCTTCATGAAGTGACTCACGAATTATCTATTTGTGACAGTCATTTGAAAAATTTTTGTTTTGAAATGTTATATTTATATAAAATTCATTTTCACGCCTGAAATATCAGTTAAAATTCATAATATCATAATTATGATTTTTTTTTATTGTCAACCTTACTGATCTTTTCAAACCGTTGAAAAGTTGTGAGTTAATGAATAATGAAATATTTTTACAAAGTATCACTTTCCAAACGCCTGACGTAGTTAGGAAAATCTGCGTTTATCAAAAAAAAACTTAAATCTCTGAAAACGGGATTTCATTTTCCCATTACAAAATAGCTTCTTTGTTTGGAAACCATTAGAGTATATACTTTTCAACTGAATGCTATAAACATTAAGGGAATTAGGGAGGGCAAAAAATAAACTCCGAAGTGAAATCCATGTTCCTATTTATTTTTCGCTTGGATAATTCGAATATCTAGACTGCAAAGAGTGTAATCAGCAGCTTGCGGAAGCATGGGCCGCCAATCGGATCGATCCCACACTTAACTCGCTGATATCCAGAGCTTTTCCAGCTTTTTCATTCTGATGAGAAATGCAGATTTCACCGCATAAGACATAATGCAATGAGCTTTTCAGTGCACTGGATTCCGGATTCTCTTTTCATCGCAAATCTCTTTGAATTATTTGATATGAACGATCACTTTGATGCATTGGTTTCATTGGTGGATATTATAGTCCAGTCAATATGATGTGGCACGTACAATTTTGCCAAAACGCACAAATTTTCATGAAAATTGGATGCGGGTTCTACTAATCCTCTGCTTCAAAACTGACTAGATGTTGCTTCTATCTTGAGCAGTAGATCCTACCTCAATCCGGGGGTGAAAAATCTATCCAAAATCTATCCATTCACATTGAAAATGAGAAGGAATGATCGATGTATGATTTTATATATTTCTGTGGCAGAAAAAATAGAAACCAATAGAATATTCATCACAGCTCACTGAGTTTCAACGCTAGAAACTTTAATAAAAAAACATAAGTTTTTTTAGCACCTCGAGGTTTTCTTGAAAAAAATGCACTGTTTTTTGAAAAACATAATAGCTATTCATGATATGAGTGTTGAAAAAAAGGCTTTAATTTGTAAGTGAAAAAGTTTGTGAAACGAGCGTAGCGACTTCTGTATCTGTATCTGTAGAGTAGGAAGGGTGAGTGTAAGCCCACAGTTCTCAGGCCACATGTGACCCTTTGTACATCCTTCCAAGGAGTTGTCGTCCAAGGTCATCGTCCATCCTGTCCTTTCCACGAAGGTGGACAGGTCACTGGAAGACATCTCCTTTGTATCGGCAGGTGTGGGCGATACCTATATTTCCCTCT
>NW_019291781.1:22265-58454 GCF_000500325.1 Leptinotarsa decemlineata | reverse complement strand
GTCGACAGAGTGAATTTTTGTATAATTAATAATTTTACCGAAAACATTTATAAATGAGTGGCGCGCTTAAATTTTGCTAATAATAGGCTATATATTTGTCAATAAAATTTCATTTGCAGTAAAAATATCAATCTTCGAAACACAAACAATGTCTTTGACAGTTTTATGAGTGCAAAAGTCAAATTTTAATTTCGCTTCAACCTTTCTATTTCTCAGTTTTCAGTTGGTGACATATCAATTATATTTTCCTAGTGTCTAATACAAAATTACTTCTTGCGTCTTCAAGAAAACATTTTTAACACTTTTTTATTTTATTGTTATCGTTTTCGGCTGTATTATATTTTATAACGCCTACTTGGAACTACTAAAAAACTTTAATAAAACTGTCTTCTGATTATTTTATAGGTATGGCTTCAATATGTTGAAAAAGTGCAGTGAGGGAAGTCTTCACAAAACTACTTTTCAAGAGTGTGAAACAAATTTTATAGTAACTGCCAAAATATTTATAGAACTGTTTTGTAGTGTTTGTAATAACTATAATGCTTTATAAAACGGTGCCAATTTCCTATTTATAGCAGTTTTATGAACACATTTCTGGAAGAAATGTAGTTTTATAATTCGTTTCTCCAAAACGTTTCCGCAACTATTATAAAATACGAAATTGCTAGTTGGGTGGGTCCTAAATTCTTAGTCCAGCCACTTCCTTGGCTAAAGAGTCGGCAATGCGATTACCTTTACTCCTGTCGTGCCCTTCAACCCACCTCAGGATAATGTTATTATCTACCGAGACTTTGGCTAAATCTTGGTGACACTCTAGTACTAGCCCTGAGGTTATACGTTGTCTGTTCAAGGCTGATAAGGCTTGTCTGCTATCAGTGCAGATTGTTATGTCTTTGCCAGAAATTCCTTTCTTGGTTAATTCTTTCGTGGCGATTGAGATACCAGCCAGTTCTGTTTGGACCACGCTGGTATTTCTTCCCATCCCCTACTTAATTCTTAGGCTTAGTGATCTGGAGTATACTCCACACCCTGAGCCTTCTTTGGTTTTTGAGCCGTCTGTATAAATCCGTATCGCATTTGTATCATCTGACTCTATGTTCTGCTCAATATGTATTTTGTAGGGTTTATTAAACACAAACCTGGGTTCAATTGCATCGCTTGTTGTCTGCAGCAGAGGTTACGCAGTAAGCGCTCCCCACCACAGGCCCAGCCTCAATTGACTCATTCCTACGAGCGTAGCGACTTGAACAATTTCACAAACAAAATAAAACCTACTTTTAACACAAATATCATACGAAGTTTTGTGTATAACTGTTCTGTTTTCATAATAAAATAGATGAATTAAATATTTCTCTAAAAACACATTTTGACATGTCTTGTCAGTTAACTATTTTCATGTTATCGCATTTGCTGTGAAGTGGCCGTGTCAGGTGATGCCAAATCATCTGATTACTAATAAACAGTATTGTTTACAACTCACGCGTTTTATTTGAAATCACATTTGAAGTTTTTACTGATATTTGATGTCTTGCATAATGAAGGATAATATTGAGGAATTGTATGTTCCTGACGATATTGAAAAGGCTGCAGAAAGAGATTCAATTGAATTGATACCAAAAAAATCGAATCAGCAGTACGACATCGCATATTTTAATTTTCGCCATTCATTGATAGAAGACAATAAATCAATGGAAAAATCATTTATTGTTCAAACAACAAATTCAAAAACAAAAATAGTTCGTTCTTTTTGCATCATTGGAAAAAGCATTGACTATTTAAATGAATTTGTTGCATTACCCCCTTCTGTTATGAATCATCAACGTTTTTTTCCTGAAATACTCAAATTATAAATGCAGTGCCAACCCAGTTGGTATAAACACGTTTAGGAAAATGCCCTTCACCATTTCTGAGTTTCTGAACCACATGGAACCGAAAGAATATACAGGTCACTGTTTCAGAAGGTCTTCTGCTTCATTGCTAGCAGAATCAGGAGCAAATATAATGGATACTATGAAGCAGGGAGGATGGAAGTCTACAACAGTAGCTGAGGATTACATCGATCAATCTATTTCTTATAAAAAACTATTGATGAAAGAATAATCCCAACAGCTAGCTCCAGCATCGTTCTCTTCACTCCAAGAATGAAATGTTAATGCCCATGCAATTGTCAACTCAGCTACTTCAAATATAATACAAGGCTCTTCAACATCGCAAGGTATTGAAATCAGCAGTTGTTCAGATTGTTCTTTTCATATCAATGTTCATAAATAATAATAATAATTATTATTTATGAACATTGTGAATAATGTATATAACACATTTGTAACAGAATTAATTTGTATCTATTTCTATTGTTCATAATAAAACTTCTTTTGAAAATTGAATAATTATGTTTTGTTTATTGCTATTGGGTCGAAAAAAATCGTATTGAAAATACTTTTAACACTATTTGAAAATATTTTTAACAGACTACTTCGTGAACATAATCTTTTAATACTTTTGACAACCATTAAACATGTCACTTTTGATGTACAGTTGTATGAACCAAAATACACCAATAAACAAGAAACACTCCTTTGTGAGATTTTCACTAAACAGTTTCACAAAAACACAACACGTTGTACAAAAACCGTTTATTTAAAACATCAATGGATTGGTCCGAATTTCTAAAGATTTGGACAGACAGTCTGGGATTTACTAAAGTCGCTGAAATGATCGCGACAAAAAGTATGTTGGTCAGACCAAGCGAAATATAATAATGCGTTTCGAAGAACATAGTCCACACATTTGGTTTCGTGGAACAGTATTGCGGAATATTCCTTTGGGAATGAGTGAAAAACTTTTGAAATTGTTGAGACCGGCCGTGCGAACAAATTTGTATACGTCCTCAGAAGTTCATGAATTGAAAAATGTGGATGAGATCCATAATCTGTTTCTATATGGCCCTTTCTTCACCTCACTACATTATTATTGGAGATAGAAACCAGGTAAATATTGAGTACATAACACATATCCACTAACATATAAATTGTGAATTGAGATATTATTACAAATTGACACCATTTTATGAATTGATTCACTGAATATAATTTGATGACTAGTCCTATTCAATTTCTGATGAAGCTACCTTGGGTAGCGAAACATGCTTCGAGAGACAGTATATTTGTTATGGCCTGGGAAAAATGTTTTCTTCAGAAATTCATGAGTTTGACAATATGGTAGAGCACCCAAAATGAGTTAAGGATTTATTGAAAGGGATCGCATTCTTCGAATCAATAGTTCACTGATCATATTTGCCAGGCCAGTACACCAATGATAAAATTGAAGGATTTTTCCATATAAAAAGTTTTCTTTTATGTTTCTCGTCTAAATAAATTACGGATTTTTATAGAATTTCATGATGGATGACAATGAAATTAATCAACTTGATGGTTGACATAAAAGAAATGGGCATATTCCACATAATTCAGTGACGACGAACAAGTTTATAATCAAATTAATTTCAACAGACTATATAAAAATGTCATGACATTACCCTGGCATTATAAAAGACAGCAATGTCAGAATATCCTGGTAACATGAGGTGTGATGGTATTTTTAATTCAGTCTGTAGACAGTGAGATATTTCACTGTGAAAAACATACCTACATGGAAACGCTCACATCAAAAAAAAATCTCATATTGTGAAAGACAAGTGTTCGAAATATTAAAAAAAAAAAGGTTTCTTTGGACTGTTCGATAATTGGACTCTTTTATTCTGTCTATGTTTCTATTTCCTCAAAAAAAAACTACAAACATAATTTTCTCAGAAATGAATTGTAAGAATGTTGATATATCTTCTCGGTATGATTTCATGACAAATTAATTTGTCCCAGCGAACAGGATCGTATTTTCATAATATCAACATTCAAATAATTATTATAATAATGAAAATAAATAATCTTTAATTCACGTGGCGAAGTTTAGCAAAGCGCTATTTTTTCACTCAACCACACAAAAAATGGCATAATATAAGTTAATTTCAGGACAATAGTAAAAAATACAAATGGTTATGGTCAGATCACTGTTTTACTGAGCAATTCATTTTTTGAATTTAATTTTGAATATCGATAGTGAAAAATTTTCCAAAGATTCACTGAATGAACTATACATTGTTATTGTTACTTGTTACAGCATGATACGTGAAGGGCCGTTCATAGGTAGTGCTTTAGTGATTCGGAATGTCAAAATTATCATTATATCTGAGGTTTCTTGGATATATTTGATGTCTGGGAAAAAGTTTTTTCACCAAATAAGTAGATTGTTGTTTCGTATCACTTTTTGAATGGAACAAGCAAAATGCAATTCTCTTGTTTTGCAATTCAGTTGAAGGGGGTCACATGATCTTTCTGAATTCTTGCAGAAGTTATGTAATCGAGACAAGGGCCGTAGACAATATCGTAATAATTGAACATAGATAGAATCAGTACATCTGAAAGGTGTGTATTGACTGACCTACTATGATAGTGTCTGTTTGATTACAGATGTTTCAATAACGAATGACTTTTTTTTAAGAATTCACTGTGGAAATCTCAACATTTTTTTTCATAGTACTGTTACATTTTTCCCCGTGGGATGACCAATAAATGACTATACTGAACAATAATCATACTCTACTTCATTCCACTTCAAATAAAACAAACACTTCAACTGAAACTTCATATATTATTCGAATGTCTATCGCCTCACTAGATTATTTCGCGTACCGGACTGTAACGTCCACTTGACTGTCTCGATGGGCGAGTGGATGGCAATCGAAGGCGCTGGAACATTCTTCGGAATTCTATCGGAGCTTATAGCATTACTGTCGCTACATCTAGAACGGCAGCAAACATAAAACATTCTCGCGCTCTTAGCAATTGGTTTATGGCTACCAGTAGCGGCCGGCGCTATTTTCTTTAGGGCATAATTTAGAACATTACTATCAAGATGATCAATAAGATGATCAACTTTGTCGGAGTAATACAAGTTAGTGTCTTCGCATATGTATGAATGTTGAAAACTTAAAGAACATTGAATGAGTCAGATGTGTAGAAGATAAAAAGTGGCGGGAGCGAGATATGAACCTTGCGAGGCTCCATGTTATTACACTCATATTATCCGACTGACTACCCTCCATCCAAACACATTGTTTTCAGACAATTGAAAAGGAACCGATGAAAACACTGAAAACAAAAAAAAGTTTAGCACATCGCACATCGGATTGTGATTCATGGTTTTGACAGCCTTATTGTAATGAAATGAGACAAGAAAAGAGTAACTTTTTCATATTGATTTAATAAAATTTGGAAGACAATTTTTTTTTGAAATCATGAAATGTTTGTTTATTTCATCAAGATCAGAAAGATGTTCCTGAAAATCTTTCTTGTCTTAACGATTGACTATGTCAAATGAGTGTAATGTGTCCCATAGGCACACAGCGAAAACTAAATCTTTTGTCTTAATCTTGATCTTCAAGAAATCAGTCAACCAGGGAGCTTCATGGACATCAGATAGGCAAAGTAGGATATAATATATCGTACCAAGGCATTGCCATGAGATAATTCAAAAAAGTATCATTGTTGTAAATATGGTAAATATGTTTGATTGGAAAACCAACCAGCAAAACACTAAACTATAATCGGAAATAATATGTGCATTTTACATACGAAAAATGGGAATTGAAACTTTCTATGTTCTTCACCACTTTTATCAGTAACTAACGTTACTGCAGTTTCGTTCTATAAGGACATTTTGAAAATTATGCATTCAATGTATGAAGTGGTAAAAAACATAAAAAGTTTCAATTCTCATTTTTTAATCAGGGACGCACTTGAATTTGTTACTCTCGTGATTCCATCATTTACTATTGTGAAACCGTAAACTCTCAAAAAATCTATAAATTTGCCGGTGTTAGTATTATGTTTATTTTGAACAATGAAATTAATATCTCCTGCAAGATTCAGTTCGTCTACAGTGGGTAATATTGGAAGGATTGTGTTTTCAAGTGAAGTAACGAATTCATTCAAATTCGTATGAGAAATGTCTATATATTCCAACAACTCTACAGGGTGCTATGTAATAAGTGTTCGATATTTCACAGAACGATTCCTCAGTTATTTATGAGGTAAAAAGTTCATATGAGTATGGGTCCTCAAGATCTTCATTTTTGAGATACAGGGTGTTGAAATTCATTTCCAGACACTCATAATATAACACCCTGTATATTATTAGATTTGTCCCGAAATTTTTCTAAATATATTTTGATTAATCAGATATTATTCCATCATAGGTAACCACACTGCATATACTTTTTTATTTATTCATTTATTCTGAGACGTGTTTCGACATTCTAGATTTTCACAAAGTGATTGTGAATTTCAGAATAATTATCAAATTTTCAGCGTTTGCGACATTTCTGCATTCTGTAGATTCACTATACCGACCCACTCTCCGCCTTTTATTCGAAACTCCAAACTCATTACTTTACTACTACGGCTTGTGAACTGCTTCTGCAATGTATGTTTGCGTATGAGCGTGAGATGCATCAAGGGATTTGAATTTCCTTTGGATCTCGAAGTCTTTAGCTCTAAAAGACCCTCTTCAACAAACTATGGCTGCCTAATCTGAAAATGCTCAGCTCATCTCGACGTAGATTAACAGAGATCGTTAAAATTGAAAGCAACGGGTGTCTATCGGCGCTAATGGATGTACAGGGTGTGTTTTCATTAAGGGTTTCTGAAAGTTCATTCACGTTAATGTTTGAGGGAAGTTATTTTTCAATTTGATATTGTAAATTGAGAAAATGAACGATAAAGGCAGTATTGTAGTTTGAAATATATACATTTCTTTTTTGTCTGACAGTAACCTGATTTATTTTTGTGAAAGATTTGAAATCAATACATTTCAATTCTTTAAACAAAAAATTTCCGATTTGTTATTTCGCTTCTACATATATGTCCATTAGGTGATATTTATGTGTAGACAGGTCTGAATATCAGCAAATATTCCATGATATTTTCTGAAACGAAACTTGAGTTGCATATGGCCAATCTCTATTTTCTATGAAATCAAGATTTTTCCAGCAAAAGATCTACAAACACAAGACGAGGTAGACTATACGGAATCATTCAATCCAGAGCGGTCAGCAGTATTGATTCTGCCATTTTCCTGCTCACGAAAAGTATTCTAAAATACTACAGATCTATCAAATCCCAAAGATGATGTATAGCATTTGGTGATTCTACTAATAATATCGTCCATTAAAAAAAATGAAATTTGGAAGAAGTGTCAGATGTATGTGATTCGTGATTCTTGTCTAAAAAATGTATATTAACCAATTGGGGAAAACTTTCTTCAGAAACATGAAATAACATAAAAGTAGTTTTTCAAATAGAAAGACCAATTCGTCATGTGTAGGCCATTTTTGATAGAGGGTCACGATTTCAATCATGATCACAATGTATTGCATTTGGCTTCATCAGACCCGAACCTGTCATTGGCATCGCTTAAGCCAAACCTGGATGGCAAGAAGATTTATGGACTTCTGGCAGAATCTTCTAGGATAGGCTCACTCTAAGGCGTTTATTCACCCTTCGGAGCTAGATACCAAACAGTTGTTGGACTACATTAGGGATGAACTACGATATCAAACAGACCTTCTTACAGGTCACTGTCATTTGAATCATCATATGCAGAGACTCGGACTGCCGGGAGACAGTGTGTGTCGTCTCTGTTCGGAAAATGTTCAAACAGCACAGCACATACTTTGTGTCTGCCCCGATGGGGACTGAATCAGGTTTTTAGAGTTCGGCAGAGCCGTACTCTCACCATCTGACCTGAAAAGCCACTTTCCATACAAACTAATCGGCTTCGTTAAGAAGCCGATCAAGTGTGAATAGGTGTGAGCCACAATAAACCCTTGCGGGTTGCGGTGGAGGGTCGAATAGACTCACTTTTGACCTAACCTAATCCAACCATTTCAATGGATTTTTAGCAGAATAGTACAAATATATTATGCATTGAATCTATCAGATTGAAAAATCTACAGGTATCAAGAATTCAATTCAGTGTTCCATATGAAAGCACAATATAGAAATTGTTATTACTGAAGCCGTCCAAAGAAGATATTGTGAAGTGAAACACGTGTGGCAGAAAACAGGTAAATGGAAATTTCACAATGGACTGTTATTTGATCATTCTACAATTAAAAATAACTACAGAAACCAACTCGCCTATGGAATCGTTATGTGGAAAATTTTCAGGAAGACAGTTATCTAGCAACCTCCACGAAGAAAAACTAATTTTCTCGGCATGAATTTATAACTCATATAAATAATATTGATCCTGTCATTGGATATGCCATATCAAAGCCTGATGGATATTCCTTGTACCATTCGATATTCAAAATCGCAGAAATATGATAATCGTGAAAGATGGCGTCATAAAAGTGTCACTGATGGCTAAGACCAAAAAACTTGTCCCATTCCAACTCATATGCACACCATTTATTTAATATTCTTCTAGATATAAATCTTCCTAATGGACGGAGTTTTTAGATTAAGCCTGACTTTACTTCCCCGGAATTTTCTTTGCGAATATGTACGAGTCGAGGAATTTTTGTAAGATTATTCAGAGAACTCAACTTCGAAAATAATGTTTCACAATTCTCTTGTTTTGCACTTTGATAGAATATAGATATATGTTGAACGTGAGTCATTTTTTGTGGAGGAAAATCATTTGTTCATTCATTTTGTTGATTTTCGAAGACAGACGCAGATTTCATATTGAAAAATTATTTATTTTTTTTTGATGGGCGCAATTATTGAATACGAAAAGTTACTGATAAATTAAAACGTTTTCTTTTTAAAGCCTACGCTGAATTTACGCAGTAACTCATCGAGATAAACTCTAGAGTTTTCCTTTCTAGGCGTGTATGAAATTCTCCATTACAATTTTCATATTTTCCATATTTTGAAAGGTGGAAATATCCAAATAAGGTCGATAAAAAAAAAGATATATATGTCTTCATGAATTTTCTGGTTGATGTAATATTTCTAATGACGAAATCTTTACAAAATCACGAAAAATATATCGTATATGAATCACGTCTTGTTCAAAATATCATTTATTTCTCTTTTCAATGTATAATATTTCTTCATATTCAATGTAACAGATTTCAAGAAATGATTATAAGTTACGAAGACAAATACTTTTGATCATATTTCAATTAAAGTTCATGTTACACATCTTTTTCAGAAAAAAATTTTCGCTTTTCATTTGGAAAAATCTCCAAACTTGAATTCTTCTGCTTCCACAGAGTAACAGAGGTTTTTTTCAAAGCAGTTACAGCTGTTCAGCTGTTCAGACATTTGACAACTATAAATTAGTTGTGATAGTGAAATATTGTTAAAAATAAATTTGTTCAAGACAGTTAATTCTTCAATTCGTTACAATAGATATTATTGAAACAATGTAGCACAGTGTTCGTAACGCGCCAGTATGTGTTGAAAAGTGACGTTGGTGTGTTGTGATTTTAAGGAGGAAGTGTCTGTAGGTAGTGCAATTTTTTTCCGATTATTTTGTATCTACCACAATGGAACAGATTGTACAAGACTGGGGTCTTACACAGTTGGAAGATGTTTTCATGGGTAAGTATTATAATTGGATAAAATTGAGGTGTTTGGGTTACTTAAGAAAGAAACTCTGCTATATCAGTAAGTACTGTGTTGTATACTAGTACCGAAGTACTAGTACCCTTTATAGTTTCGACAATAAATTATAATACAAAAAATTCCAAAATAGGCACCAGTAGGTGTAAAAAGCACCTACATATGACAGCCACTTTCTGATTTCAACAAGTAAATGTTTGTTAAATTCCGAAATGTCTTTGCTTTCTGTTATTACTTCAGAAATATCTTTGTTATTCATTGGGAACAAATTGAATATACCCTACTAAGCTTGAAATATATTTCCTTTAGGAATGTAAGAAATAGGTAGAAATATTACCAATATTTTAAAAACATACCTTTAAGTATGTTTATATTCTCTAATAATACTCACACAACACTTTGAACACCTATAACGGTTCCAAAATGATTATTTTGAAAGGAAATTTTTCTATAGAGACTTCTTCTGCCCACTTCAAAGGGATTTGAGGTACGTCTTTTGAATTGATAATTTATTTCTGATCAAGGAATGTTTAGGCACCTTTTAACTTGCTAGGAATCGTATGTTAAACAATAAAACCTCACACAATTTTAAAATTTTGAGGGTTGTCGTTCGTATGCGGATAACAATTGGGTTGGTTAACGGAATAAACTCACTCAAACAATTTTTTATTAAAAATATTTTTTTTTTGATCAAGTGGCAGCTGTTTTCATAGTTTTACCTTTCTAGATATTTGAAATAGTGGCTAACGATGATGTGCTGATTTCTTCTTTCGTTTCAGAATCCAAGTGATGTTCCGGCAATTGTGTTTAAACAAAAGCAGAATGCAGAACTTGATAGACGATAGTAATTTTTTCAATTTCATTTACCAGAATGGCATCTAGTTTTAAAAATGTTATTTGTGCAAAATTACTAATGAATCGATTCATTTTCTTGTCTGAGTTGTAATGTTGTTTATAGGCTTCGATTTTATTTCATTTATTAATTTGCAATGTGTCAAGAATATGTCTCTTTTCTTATATATGTTTTGGGATTGAATATTTATTTCTGTTATTTTTATAACTCTAGGAACTCTCGATAGTGTGCGGTTGGAATATGACATTTAAGCAAAGATTAGCAAAGAAAATTTAGTTCTCTATTACGTTTTGTTTTTCATCATATGCTTTTTCAGGTAATATTTATGATTTGCAATTGCTTCAAATAAATCAATCATAATATATAATGTATCATTTAATTTCTTTCCTTACCACTTATAGCTGTTCATATTACTGATGAGATACTTTAGATTCAAGTAACTGAAGATATCCATATGAAAGGGACAGTTTATAAATAGAAGCATAAGTTCATCTTTGATGAAGTAAATGAGTTTATCTGATTTATGCAAATAAAAGCGGTTGAATGAAAAATTATCCTCTTCAGAGGAAAACAAATAATTTCTCCTATGGAGATATTTAAATAGTTTTGCTTCAACATTAATTTTGCTCACACTGAAGAATGCATACTCACTTCTCTTGAGCTAATGTGATGATTTCTATTGAAATGTATGCACAATCTTGGTGGAATATTTTTTTTTCGCTTGAAAGAAGCGTTTATTCAGTCTATTTGAATTAATGATTCAAATTCAACTTGAGAGAATATATTTCTCAGTTTATGAAAATATTTCTTCATGAATATAGGAGAGCAAGATTTCTTTAAATCGAGATAATGTTCTTCACTTAGAGATTTTTATTTTAACTGTGCAGGACATCACAGAGGCTTCATAGCGTTCTTGCGTCATTCATAGGCTACATTTGGTTGCGAAAAATTTGAGTGAGCGCCATATATCATGAAAACTTGGTAAAAATAATCAAATTCATCCTTCACATTAGATTAATTTTGAAATTCAAATTGAAATATTTGTTTTAATAACATGAATAAAAGTTTTCCTAATATTACAAAATGGTGTTTTACATTACCCTCATCAGAAAGTCTTATTTTCACATGACACACATAATTTAATTATTAAAATAATGACTGCGATTGTGATTCTTAAGATGTAGTAAAGTAAAAAAATGGGGGGGGGGTGCTAGAAAATAATTGATTCTCGAAGTGGGCGGTAGACAAAATAAGTTTGAGAACCTCTGCGCTATACAAAGAAGTTACCTATATATTTCAAAATTCTAGGTTCAGCTGTACGTTAATATAAGAGCGAGCGACAGCTAGTAATTCATATTTTCACTTTGAAAATACAGTAACTGAAAAAATATGCCAACTACACTGCGTGATGAATATCTATGAGAATCGAATAATGTTACCTGTAATGAATTTCGCAAAACTAACACAACCGACAACGACGTCTGCCCTCACGCGTCTCCCCGCGTCCAGGTAGCGTTTTCGGCGATGGCGCTTCATTGCTCTACCCCCGCACATCGTCCCCCATCGTCTTACAGTAAACGCGACGCGTAATAGGTTACTGCGTTGCGTTAAATTATTCTTATCGTGGTACCATTTGAACGATTCGTTCAAATTATTTAGTTAAAAGGCAAAGTTCATCTATATAAAATACTCAAAACGACAATTATTGTATCATTTATTATAGGAATTTGACAGATATTTCGAAATGCGCATTGTGAAAAAAATATCAAATTCAATTGTATTTATGACTCAATAATTTGCATATAGTAGCTACCACATGAGAGGTAGATATATCCTATGGCGGACTTTCATTTAGAACTATTTAAGATGAACAATCACACGAAACCTTTGTAAATTGGAGCCTATACGTAATTCTGGTGTATTGTTGTATTTATGTGAAGTTTTATCAAAATTTGTTCAGTCCTTTAGACACGAAAGAGTCACAAACATAAATATAGGTATACATCCATCCTCACAAACTTTCCCATCCATATTAGTATAGATAGATAGATATAGACAAATAGATTTCAATTTTTTGGAAGTTTCTCTTATTTGTATTTGATTGATAGTGGAAGTAACTGAAAAAATTGTGAGTCATCACGGGACGCCAGGCAGATGTGAAACATCAATAATAATATTTTGTGACCCTTGTGATGATTGTTTGGTACTCAAATATTCATACAAAATATTTGATTGAGATATACATGGAAAAATTCAATGTAGCTTCAATATACTAGTCAACTCAATAATATTAGCTAGTTATGGCAATGTATTACTGAAGATCTTAAATTTCAAACAGTTTTTCAATACAAATCATGAAATCAATTATAAAACAACAACAAAAATTAATTGGCGCTCCGGGGAGACTTCATTGATTCCAGTAGTTCATTTGCTTTTTCAGCTGCAGGAAAACCCGAGAAAACCTGCAGCATCACATCATCTGAAGATCTTGACCTGCCAATATCCTCTCTCTCTCATGAAACAAAATGTATGGTGTCTACAGAGGATCCACTTAATTCAATGCATCGCCAGAACACTAAGTGACACGGCTGTCGTCAAACTTAAACCATTGATTGATTGAAAAATATTATATGCTATGAATATTGTGTGAATTCCAGTCTACCAAGGGCCAGATTTTACATTTACTGACCCTTGAAACAGACCAAACATACGGGTCTTAATGCACAGATAAATGCACTCTTTCATTTCATTATAGAATATAAAAACATAATCAACTTACTGATGACTTGATAGTATGTTGTAGTGTGATTTCGCTTTCTTCGCAAAAGGCTACTTACTTTCACTATCTAAGTTATCCTCCTTGTACTACTACTATACATTTACAATTCACTCCTTGAAATACATAAAACATCGTCCAATCTTACTACACATGCTGACATTCACCATCAGAACACTAGAAACTCTGACAACATCAGACTTCCTAGAGATATAAGCTTTCTATTTCACAAAAAATTTCTTTAGATTTTAGTCTCTACAATGCACTGCCTCATCAAATTAATACGATTAGTGTGAATAAGTTTAAACGACACATCAAATCGTATTTGCTAAAAAACAGTTTTTACTCAATCAATGAGTACTTGGAAGATATTCAAGGTGTGACCTTTAGCCTCTGAGAACATACTTACCGTTCATGTACTATTTGTTTAATAGTTTCTCATATTTTTCTTATATTTTTGTTTGTTTATGTGCTGTGATATTTTGTAATTACTTTTGAAAGTGTATTAGTGTACTACTAAATAGTTTACTTGATATCTTTTGGGACCAAATAACTTGCTATGACTATGCATATGTATTTGATATAGTCAAATAAACTGTCTCTTTGTCTATCACTGCCGAACATTTTTTTATTTTCGATTATCCTTTGAAAGTATCCATTTAGTGAAACACAGGTCATGTATGCTATAGGTATTCAAGCTCAGTGTGATGAGAGAGATAGTGGATAGGAAATCGCACAGTCACTTGAGCATGGCTACCCGTCGCCACGCCAGCAATTGGTTTTACGTGCGGCTGTAGATGTGTCAAATCAGAGAAGTTTGATTTCTGCAAACCCTGAAATGACCCAAGCATTGAGATAATTCACTGATTCATACTCCCTCTGATATATGTTTTTTTCGTTAACCAGCTATCGCATCCCTACGAAAAACCTATGGCAACTCTCAGAAGTCGAAAATTGTGCGAGCTGAGGACTAACGAGGTCTTACCTTTCAACGTGTAATTCCTAACACGGGTTGGATGATAGCGAGTGAAAATCGAGCATTCTGCCTGCGTCTTGAACCATAGATTCGAACATCAGCCGGTTGACTGAATGAACAAAGCACCCACGTCGAACCAACCGACCAATAACACGTATTTGGGATAATATTCTGAAAAAAAACACTTCAGAGACAAAATCAGTGAGTGAATGTTGAATTCATATGTTTTTTGAATCTACTCTCTTTTATATTTCATTTTTGGTTCAAAAGAAACTTTAAATCTCCACCAGCTTATGTCTTATATTTTATTTTATAATATTTCATTCATTTTATTACCCTTAAGTGGCAAATCAAATCCGTTTTAGAAAATAAACATAATCTGAGATTTTCCTACCACACGTATACAAAGAAAAATAGGAAAACAGAAATATTCGTCTTAAGACCAGACATGCAAATTTTGCGGAAATTCCTTGCACGTTCGTACATATATGCCAAATAAATAATAAGCAAACTGCCCTACCCCCGTAAAATACAGGTTATGGCTAACTATTTCGTATGCAGACAATAGCTGCATATTGAAAATAAAAGGAAAATTTATGGTGAAGCGTACTTGGCTGCCTCAAATTGTTTTTCCGGAATAGATTCCCAGTGTTTTGAAAGTTTGTGACGTATTGTTACTATAAATTGTTGGATTCACATCCTGTTTATTGATATTTTATGCTGCTTTTTTACCCTGCACTCCGACATCGAGTTACAGTTTCGTTCAGTTATTCAACACGAGATCAAATCACAATTCAGTAGACCATGAATGAACTATGACAGAAATGAGTGTTGTCTTCTCGTTCTAACTGAAAATCGATTTGGTGTGATATGAAAAGTAATACTTGAATCTTCAACGCCTCAGAAATTGAACAAAAAACAGCCCCACACTCTTTTTGACACGCGTTTCATCAATAAAGTTGGCCAATACTTTGTGATACGCGCATCAAGTAAAGTATTACATTTATTCCTTTTCATGAGATAACCAGTGCTATATGATACGTATATCAAGTAGACTATATAAAATAATAATAATAACACAACACAACAAAGTTTTTGTTTCGGGGTTGAAATTAGATGATTTCAATGTATTTCCACGTATTAAAACCGAAAGTGATATCACCCCAAAATTAGTAGAAATTGACTAATTTAGTGTAGGAAACATTCAAAAAATATTTTTTTGTTCTGTTGTGTAATTGTAATAATAAGCAGAGATGGCCACTAACACCCGAGGCATTCGGTGAGTTGCGCCACTATTTACCCGAGTAACTGGTGCCCAGGCAGCCCAGGCGCACCCGGAAAGGAGATTACTGTTCTCCCTCCGGTACCGGCCTTGGGTCCACAGGGCCAACCACCCGGTAGACCCCAGACTTGGTTCCTGAAAATGGACAAAGGGGCCCCCACAATCGACCCGCTCGAAAGAATCAGAGACAAGGTGGTGAGGCCCATAACGATGATTTTCCTATCCATGACAACCCTGGCAATGACAACGGATGCTTGGAGTGGATGCATGAACTGAGAGATAGCCTTATGTGGTGCTACGAGAGTAGTGACCCCAAGCGAAGAGGATACATGACGAGAATGCATGCTCTGTAGGGTGAAACACATCCGGGGCATGCCGCCTTTTCCACCTGAAATCTCAGGGATTAAGTATCCAATCTTCGGCGGCAGCGCTATATAGCTCCTTCCTGGCCTGCTAACAAAGGGGAAGAAGTGATTGTTCAACCACCCGTTGGCATGGCGTATGTAATGTGTGACATATTACAGGGTGGTCAACAGGCCTTTCATGCCCGAAGTGCGGCGAATGGCCGCCAAATTACAATGTATCCATCACACTTTGAGTGAAGGCGTCCTGCTGACGACCGGACAGCACTGTCTTGAGAGGATACGAATGCTAATGGCTGCTAAGAAGTCATTATTGAGGCGAGCGAGAAGTATCGCGGAAAACCTTATGTTCCGCAAAAAACCTTCTCGCTTTTCGCAAGAAATCTTGCGTGTTGTGGATAATCCGCCGACTGCTGATCAAGTGAAATCCTTCTGGAAGGATATCTATGAACACCCGCAGCCACCCAACTTTGACACTTCAGTCCTGATGCAGTTCAAAGCTTTAAACAAAAAGCTTCGACAACCCGAGCTCAATGAACTGCGCAACCCGATAACCCCGGATGACGTTCGAAAAGCCCTTCTGAGTTCTAAGAACTTTGCTGATCCAGGCCCAGATGGATTGATGACTCATTAGTGGGAAAAACTAACAAGCATCCATCGCCATTTGGCCAGAGTTTTCAACTCATGGCTGGACGGAGAGCAGCCGATTTCGGATTGGTTTGTCGAGGGGTGGACCGTTATTATCTCCTAAAGGGGAGATTTGTTGATTCCTAAGAATTACAGACCAATAACATGCTTGAATTCGTGTTATAAGTCGTTTACAAGCATCTTATATACACGAATACTCACCGCAGTTGACCGAGTGTTCGAACGTATATATAAGAGGGTCGATGAGAGGAGTTGCTGGAAGTAAAGAGAACCTGCTCATCGATATATGTGAAAAGGTGCGTATTCAACAAAAAAGCGAGCACGAGCGAAAAAGAGTGAACGAGCATTCTGCATCAATAATCAACAATAATAATTGTTTTCTTTCATTGTTGAAGTGGAAATGATTTTTATTCTTCACATGGTTTATTGATCTAGTTTTTTTGTCATCTACACAATAATCTCACCAGACGATTATTGATGCAGAATTCTCGTTCACTCGTGTTCGCTCTTGTTCGCTCGTGCTCGCTATTTTCGTGAATACGCACCTTAACGCAGAACTCGATACGATATAAGCGTAATCTCTCTATGGCCTGAATCGATTACCGCAAGGTATTTGATACGACACCGCATGAGCTCATCTTGCATTTGCTCAGAATCCTTGCGGTACTCGACGAAATAGTGGGATGTATTGAACAACTGATACTACTCTGGCAAACTCGCTTCACCAAAAGATCTGGTCAAGCCAGAGAACAAACAATACAAAATGATGCATCCCTATAGGAGTTCGCATCCCAAATCGTCCGTTCCACGGTTGTAATTCCCCCAACAACAGGGAGGCCGTGGACTTTAAAGTTTGTTGAGTCTACATGATAGCCGCAGAGACCACCTCAGTTTTGCAGAAACACAAGGATAAGCCAATGCATGGGGTCTTCTTCAATAACATTGGAGACCATGGCTCAACAAAGCGACTGACTTTCGCTTTCCTCAGGTCGAGTGGGCGGAAGTCGAAAACTGACGGTTCCATCATGGCTTGCCAGGATGGTATCTTCAACACCTCAGTTTACCGCAGTCGCGTGATGGGTATAGATGTTCCTGACACAATATGCAGGGCCTGCCACGAGGCGTCGAAGACCCCAATGCACTTGCTATCAGCAAGTCCAGTATATGCGGTCTCGGTATATATCCACCGATATAACGCAGCCCTAAGAGTGCTATATTATCATCTACGGCACTCTTACGGTATTGACGAGACACCGGTGTTGCCCTATGCTCTTTGCTTCACTAACAATATCTAGTAGCTCATTTCGAATGCAGATATTCGCAGAGTAATTCACTATGGAACGGTGACATTTCGGAATGAAGATCATCACATTCAATACTTTAGGATTCATAAATGAACAGTGGTCCGTTGCCAATTCAACAAATCTATTCATATCTGCATTGATTGTGTTACAAGCATTGTCTGGCATTTCGTCAAATAGTCTGTCAATATTGCAATTCTTCTCTGGTCTATTTACCAATGCAAATACAAAACTCGTCATCAGAAAGGAACTGGTGACCACAAAAGCAGTCTATTCGTAATCTTCAAATGAAAATCAATTTGAATTTTTCGACGGCGCGAAAACAGAAGGCAAACAACCCAAATTATATTCGATAGAAGATGGCATACATCCAGCAGAAGACCGGTACAAACAAATACATTGCACAAGATTGTTGAAATGGGTGTCATCAGAAAGATGTGAGAAAACCACAATAAACACAAGAGGCTTCAGTGAAAACCGCCATAGGCCCAAGATGCAGCTGTGTATTCCAGAGAGAAATGTAGTGAGGTGATTCTCAAGAAGATGAAAAAAAAATAGGATATTTCATGCGATATTTGGAAAGACGTCACAAATTCATAGTCACAGTATATGGTAACCAATATTATGATATGAAAGATGTGATTGTAGAATTTTCAACATTTCACATATATGTAATGAACTAAGCAGTTTTTGTCCAAAATAAATATATCTCAGTTCCATACCACAAATACACGAAGAATTTCGGAAAGATTTTCGAGGAACTAGGTATGAAGGTGGTTTTTAAAACAAGTCATACTCTACATAGCCTTTTGGAAAGTCCAAATGACAAAGTCGGGAATTCGGAAAAGGACTGCGATGCAAAATATTATGGATAGATAAAAAAATCCATCAAAGTAAGATATAAGGAACGTATTCCAAAAACACTTTATTGTGAGATTTTCACTAAATTGTTTTACAAAAACGCAACACGTGTTTCGCCATACAATGGCTTCCTGTGTATTTAAATACGACCACTTGTATAAAGTACTCCATTGCAATTTTCATTTTTTTTCTGGTTTTGGAAAGTGAGAATACACAAAAAATTCGAGGAAAACTATGATTTACATCACAGAAAAAAACATTCGTTCAACATTTTTTATTTATATCATTTCCAATCGTGTGATAATATTTTTGAGGCATATTTTCAACTTTTTTAGGCGCTGAAAACTACGCAACGAAGTAATAATAATTTCAGTTTCTTGACCAATTATCTCTCGGCCCGAGAAAACCTATTGAGTTCACAGAATAGTCCCTCGATGAGCCACCCTGTAACTCGTCACGCCCATTATTACAGTGAGACTGCGGCTCGGGAGGCGTCAGGGTTGCGTCGATGATCCGTCCGATAACGTCCTGCAAATCTCGACAAAAAGTGATAGATGATCCCTCTGGAACACTGGAGATTTTTTCCCGTCCCTCTCTTGTCCTTTAAACGAAACGCATTTTTCTCTCGTGAAATTATTCCCGTCCTAAGCACACATTTCTTACGGAGTTTAGTATTCCGACGCGAGAAATTCTCACCCCGAATGCCCGCATTTCTATTCTCTTCGCATTTCCACCAGCATTTGCTGGTGACGTGATTTGTGCGTCCCACTGTTCCCGATGTCACTTGATATCGTCTTCTCCGTTCTCACGACGCTTTAATGTGAGACAAGTACTTATATAAATTGTGTCATCGTGTTATTCTTGAGGATAATTCCTTGTCTCGTACTCGTTCCCACTTCTTACTCCTTCATCCTGATTTACTTTACGTCAAAAGGGAGATTAGGACATTTACAACCACATCCACAACAAGCCGTTGGAAATAACATGACAATTAAATTTATTATCCTCTCCTTGCCTTGGCTTGTTCTGCTTGTCTTACTACTAGTTAGAACGTTCCGGTGTTTTCTAACTAAATTGAATAATAATTCAAATGTGAAACAGACTACGAGAAGTTCTCTCCAAATCGATGAAATGATGAAAGAAAATTGAAGACTTGGTCAACAAAACAGAGTTTTACAGCGATAAAATGCTTCTTATTAACAGCGATTAAACTTACAGCTATAAAATTAACATCTAGGTGTGATTATTTCCGAATCATACGTGACTCTAGGTGCCTAGTTATTCATCACTTTCGCTATTTCAAAAACTGTCATTGTTCTAATCAAATTGAACCAATGAAATCAAATATTGATGTCACGAATGTAATCCCAAGCATTTCTCCAGAAGATTCTTACAAACTTATGAAATGCTTCTCAAAATTCATACAATCACATTAGTCATTTCTGATATCATTTCAATGTTATCAGTATGTCTCAACGAAAATTATTTTGAATATAATGATATCACATATGACAACAAAGAAGGCCTCATAATAGGTTATCCTCTCTCTCTGCTAGCTGAAATTTCCATTGACAACTTCGAAAAAACTACAACAGCATCCAATTAGATATTATGTTGACGATGTGATAGCCTGTTTCATAGGAACACAAAAACAATTGATTACTGTAATGTTTACAATGTACCTATAAAACTCTATTCATAAAACATTCAATTCATTATAGAACGAGAAACCAATAATTCGATTAACGTTTCAGACCTCACAATTACAAAATTTAACAACAAACACGTTTTCACAATTTACCGCAAATCAACCCATACATACCTACACAACTATAAAAAATATTCTAGTTACCCACGGTAACATAATTTTCTTTTCTTCTGAGGACTAAACACAAGCACTACAGAAAAATCCTTAAGTCGCTGTAAGAGTAGTGCCTGTGCGAAAATAGCAATTCACATTGGATTTTAATCGCTGGAGATTAAATCCATTTAGGGAAACGTTCTCAGGAAGTTTATTCCACATAAATGCAGTTCTCCAAATGGAAGAATTCTTGACCAGTGAAGTTCTAGGTGTACCGAGTTGAACCTCAAAACGATGAGCAGCAAAAGTTCGTCACGTATTCCTGATACGTACCGCTCTTAGTGGAATCAAATATGCCAAGTCACTTGAACACTTTCTGTGGAAGTATCTATAAAAGAGAGACAAATCCCCAACCTCTCTTCGATGTTCCAGGTTATTTTTTTTATGGAATTCAGCAGCTACAGGGCATGCTTCGAGGTAAAGCTCAATACATGAAAACAATGATCCGAAGAAGGTCTGATCTAAGTTTTATGAAGCATCAAAAGTTGCTGAGGTGTGTAACAATTTTCTGGTTCGGACTAACGTTCCAAGGAAAGAAAGTTTTTGGCTTTCTACTACACTATCTTGATACAAAAATGCGTGAGTTTCTTTTTGAAATTGATTGTCACATTTTTGTATCAAGACGGTGTGGTAGAAAGCCAAAAACTTTTTTTTTTGATTAGTCACTCCTAAAAATATAGGCCTTTCAATTTGATGCTCCAAGCTTTTGAGAAACAGCCTCTGCAATTTCAGCTACATGATTGTGCAAAGACAAATTGTTGTCCATTTTACCCTGCAACAAACTTATCAAAGCAGAAAGCGGAATTGTTTCTCTCTGGTTCGTAGACATTTATTGTTTTGAAGAAAACCGATGCCTGGGTTTTTGTGGCATTGAATTGAACCAGGAAACTTTCTCAATTCATTGAGATATGCAACCTCCTGCTGCCGGTGGAAATATGCATCTGAGGCCGATAGCCTAGAATCCATATGGAATGACGAGACGAGGGTGCTGTCGTCAACAAAGGCAATATATTGGATTCTTCGTTTTTTCCAATAAGTCGTTGATATACGATAAAAAGAGGGTTGGAAACAATATGGATCCCTAGGGAACACCAGTGTTGATGATATAAGTATTCGAGAGAAATCTATCGACGGCCACTTGCAGGGAACGTTATTTCAGGAAGCTAAAGGGCCATACTCAAAAATGATCCAACAAGTCATCGTAGCATTGAAGTTTGGCCAGCAAACCCTCATGCCACACATGGTCAAAGCCCTTAAAATTATTAAGCGCAACCGCCATATTTATGATCGCTCGAAATGTTACAGCCTTCCAAATATTTAAGGATATGGTGGTTTACAGCTTTCTCCATGATTTTTGATATCACTGATGAGCAGCTCACCACAGTATGAACCATAAACTTATACGTTTATCAATGTTCTCAGGTAATTTTGATAAATCAAATTACAATTATTAACAATTTCAAGCCAAATGTGATTTATAACACCCTTGATAAAAAACGTTCCAAACAAGCTGTCAATCGAGTATATCCTCACATTGGATATAATACTGGCACCTTCAAGACATTCACATATACTGAAAAAGTAACAGGTGGAATGAAAAAACTACTGAATAAACAAAATATCAACGTAGCATATAGGAACTCCTTGGGTACGAGTAGACATACGAAGAACAAGTCACAGATAGACAAAAATAACAGATCAGGTGTATATAAACTGACATACGGGTCATGTCCGAAAGTTTATACAGGAGGGACTCCAAGAAATTTTTGAACATGAATCTCCGAACATAAAATAAGTTTAGAACTGAAGAAGACTAATTCCACCTATGAGTGCCGCTTTTTGGAGAACAATCAAGATTTCAGTTCTATCTACGATATATTCCATATAGAAAATGAAGGACATGAATTGAACCTACTGAAGTCTATGGAAATCATCCAAATTCACTATTGAACGACCAACAAGAGGTTAACCAATCACCATTGTGAAAACTTTTTTCATGATGCCAATAATTATTCAAAATTTACCTGCTGTCCAAGAATTGAGATCTTAATTGTTTTTCAAATTCTACCTGTTATCTCATTCCCTATTATCCGACTAGGAGATTACTTCTGTTGTATATAAGAATTATAATTCACTGTGTAATATTACTACCAATGGAGCTACGGTGTTATCACAACGCGTTTAGAATACCTGAAAAAATTGTGAAAATTTTCAATTAATTAAAAAATTTCGAAATGAGATTGTGACTCAATATTGAAATTTTGCATAAATGCTTCTACAGAAATTCATAGTTTCAATTTGATATTATGGTTATGACAGTGACTAGATCCTAACTCTACTGAGACAACTCAAATGAATATGTGAATTGAATGAAACTCACCTATATAATAAACAGATACAAAAGACGAAAATGAGCAAACAATCCTTCAATTCAAACCCCACATTGAATACCAACAATTTATATGTGATATCCAGAAATCTCAAGATCATAATCGAAACTTATCTATTTTATGGGAAATGGAAACGTTATTCTGAATTTCAATGAAATCGAAAAGAATACGAGACGTATTGGTGATGCACTTAGCTGCGTCAAGACAAGATATCGTCGATATTTCAATCATATTTTTGTTTTTAAGTCTGAAAAAGCAAAGTTAGACCACAGGTCCCATTCCAAACCACTCTTTGTTTATATTTACATGAATCGCTGTGTTAAACTCAGCAGGAACTTTGACAAGAAAATCTACAATGAATTTTCACTCTCCTGAAGTTACCAATTTCATTTTTGAAACACGTGTCTATAAGAGCGTTGAAGAGTTCTTTGGAAATAATATATGTTTCGGATTCATTCTATGCCAGAGGTACCAGCTCCACTTTTGAGGAGTAAAAATGTATATGAGTAGATTTTCAAGCATGAAAATTGACTTGTCTGAGAGTTTTCTGAAGAATGTCATTTCATCCTAGTGTTCCACACTGTATGCAGAGTTTAAAGCTCCACTAATTCACGGGTAGTTGATGCAAAAAATTAGGTGTTTGTTTGAAGATGGTTGTTAATGTTTCATAGTGAATATCATTAGTTCGGACTTCCATTGTCTAATATGGTATAAAATGATTTGAAATCTCTGAAAAATAACAATTATAATAAACAAAAAAACCGACATCAGCATGAAATAAAATACAAGCAACAATTGGAAATTGAACAAGTAACAAAAAATGAAATTTTAAATCTAAAAAATTTCACACCAAGTTACTTCACGACGTTTCGGTTGTTAGTATCTACAATCGTCTTCGGGTGATGACTATAGGTCATTCGAATTCTTCCACTCATCACCTCTTCCCTCTCTCCGCTTGATCAAATTAAATCCTTCATGTTCCTGTTCGACAATTTTATAAGTAATTGTATTAGGAATAGTCGGTATAAGCTAAATTACGAAGCACACATGAAAACGCATGCACACGTCACACATACACTTATAATCATTACCGCTGTAATACGCATTCAAAACTAAAAATATTTAATTGTGTTCAAAATGTCTCTAATGTTTTGCTTTCTATCATTGCACTTGGTAAAACATTAAGTAGACGAAGACANAATCCACAAGTTCTCATTGTTTGCTCGCATTTCCGTTGTATAATTATTTGGTCGGAGCCTGTTATAATTATGCCAACGTTATCAGCAAATCTTACGCACTTTCCATCAGAAATAGATTCGTAAACTTTATCCATATATACTTGAAATAGTACTGGTCCCAAAACTGAACCTTGTGGTACTCCGAGTGATAGAGATATCGGTTGAGAGTATTTTTTGTTACCCTTAATTACATTGGTGATAGTTACATATTGCCTTATGTCAGACATAAATGAATCAATCCAATTATTTCAAATTTCCCCGATACCTAGCTCATGTAAGTTTCTAGAGAATACCTGAGGATTGACGCATGCCCTGCTGAGATCGCAAAAAATTTCAACAGGGCATTCGCCAGCGTCTAAGCCATCAGCTGAATTATCATATATGGACTGAATCGTGGTTTTGTAGGATTTTCCACTTTGAAACACCTGCTTTGTATCTAAAGTAATGTCAAGATATCTTGAAAATCTATTCAGAAAACAACGCTCAAAAATTTTTGAGAAAACCGATGTTACTGTTGGGGGTCTGTAGTTATTCATCAACTCTTTGTTATGTTTTTGTGAATAGGTACGACTTTGCCTGTTTTTAATCTTTCAGGAAATATACTCGAACAGAGACTTAAATTGATAAGGAAGACAAGCGGTTTTGCTATAATCAACCGGAAAACTGCCAACTCCTGCCAAACGGTCTGCTCCCGCTAAAACCGGTGAAGCGGAGAGAGGTAAGAGGGGATACGTGAAAGCACTCGAATGACCTAGAAATAGTCTTAGACTATTCAGACACTCCGAACTAATGAAAAAATTAGGTAATCGAAGGGCCATCCATCTTCTTAATGTCAAAGTTTCCATTAGCGGGCAGACATTTCTTTTTTGTTTTTTTTCCTTGCCATTTTACACTTCTATGAATTTGATAGGTAGCGTGTCATTCCTTAAATAACATTATCACGTGAAGTGGTCGAGTATTCAACAAGCTTTAATGTTTCATGCTTGGTGTGCGTGTTTGAAAAAATATACAAAACACGAGAAAGTACGCAACCACCTGTGCTGGTAATGATATATCGGGGAGAAAACTATGCGAGTAAATAAATTTCATGTTTCAGAAATATTTTCAGGATTAATCATGGTTTTCACGGTTTGAATAATATTACCTTTTTTTAAAGTAGAACATTTCTCTGTTTATAAACAAAGCGGGCCTTTCAATAGAATTCTATACATAAAATCATTAGAAATGAAGGGTAAAGAGTAGTTATTATTGGACATGGAAAACGTCTTCGAATATAAAAAAAAAAATGTCCAAATAAAACAGCATTATGTATGACACTGTCCATACGGACAGTGTCATACATAATTCCTCAACACAGCCCTACCAACATAAAGTAGCAACATTCAAGTGTATGCTTCAGACTTTTGAATATTCCATTAACAGAAAATGATTTTCAAAGGGAACCGAGTTTTATCAAATAAATTATTGTCTACAACAATTTCCAACAGGAAAGATATTATCGAATCAATTTCTCCGTGAGGTCTGGGCCACCAGACATTTTTTCTGAGGAAGGAAATGTGGATGATTGAGTAGTGTTAGTTTGTAATGAAAACGTATATCTACCTGCAAGCTTTCTTAGACGGCCAATTTTCAGGTATCAGGTAATCAAGTTATATAAATACATTACTTACCTCACGTAAATTCTCCAAGCTGATTTTTACGTAAATTTCAGGCAATATCCTTTAAAATAACTCGCCAATACTCCCAGACACTTTCCGTCGGCCGTATTGCTTTGCGGACGCTTTAAACCTCCCAAAATAATTAATCAACTCCACGTAAAGTCTGATGCTAAATTTTTATACATATAAGTCCACCAAACAACTATCTTTAAACTTTTTACAAGAAGACAGTCCGATAGTNAACAGGCAGACAGATTAGAGGAGTGGGCTAACCTGTGGAAGATCAGTATCAACCCTGACAAGAGTCAGGCGATACTGTTCACCCGCAGGTTCGTACAACCGGAAGGCAACGTCATCTTCAACGGACAAGAGATTCCGTGGACAAACAAAGCGACATATCTCGGGGTCATCCTAGACAAGAAACTAACATTCCAGGACCACGTACAGCAG
Organism: Leptinotarsa decemlineata; assembly: GCF_000500325.1. NCBI lineage: Eukaryota > Metazoa > Arthropoda > Insecta > Coleoptera > Chrysomelidae > Leptinotarsa > Leptinotarsa decemlineata. The sequence goes on along the minus strand of NW_019291781.1, from coordinate 32,109 downwards.
AGAACAGGAATAGCCAAACAGGCCAGAAGACGCCTGGCGCCGATCATAGGAAGAAGTAGTAACATGGCACTGAAAGTCAAGCTACTAATGATCAGAACGATTCTAATGCCAATAATACTGTATGCATGCGCTGCCTGGGGCCAGTGTGCGCAGACATACAGAAAGAAGATCCAATCATTTATGAATGCGAGCGTTTGGCCGCTGTAAATGCACCTTACTATATACCAAATAGATTCATATACAGAGATCTAGACCTGGACACGCAATATGTGGACGTGTATATGAGAGAACATGCAGAAAGCACGTTCGATAGATCAGATCGCACTTAAATCCAGCGTTCCGCGATCTACACGATGCGTTGAACATGGATAACCCCAGGTTCCGAGAAAGGGACAAACATCCAAGGCCGACGAAACAGAACCAGAGACCACCCCTACGAGTAGCCGTAAGGCGACTCCGGTAAGTACACTAATCAGATTTTCTTTCAGCAAGTTCACCGCAGAACAACTCGACCGCGATTCTAGTATTCTTATAAGGAACGCCCGACATTAAAAGTAAAGCCGCCGGTTAGTTTTTGGGGGCCCCCATGCTTAAATTCAGTTAGGAATAGAGAGATAAAATAATAATTCGATAAGAAGGTAAAAGCACCTAAAGGCTGACTTTCTACCAAAATGAGGATAGATGTCAATCTTGCTGAAGTGCCCAGCAGTGAGTTGAGGACCGTTCGGAGAGCGGGGGTGGAAGGAGTGGGGTAGTAGGTTCTCCTCGCTAACAAATGAGAGGGGAAGCTCCTACTTCAGGGCACTCAACCGGGGGGGGCATGGGGGGAATATACCTACTATCACTCCAAAGGGAGCCAGGCTCCAACCTGTTCGAACTCAAGATGACTATCGGAATATACCTACACAGTAGGTTGAATGGAATGACGCCTATTAGAAAAAAATATTCCCCTGGCTAATACCATGAAGGGCGTAGGATTATATTCGACAGGCGTCAGTGCAGGAATCTTCACAGAAAATTTCCTGCATATGCAATTGGCAATACAACTGAAAGAGATGACTTTCAATTTTGGAACGGGCACACTTGCAGACCGATTTCGGGCTCATTAGCCACTCATCAGTGCAAGATAGTGGCCATCATCGACTATCGGCCATCATCGACCAAAATTGAAGGTCGACTCGTTCAGTTGTATTGCCAATTGCATATGCAGAAAATTTTCTGTTAAGATTCCTGCACTGACGCCTGTCGGATATAATCCAACACCCTTCGTGGTATTAGCCAGGGGAGTAGTTGTTTTCTGATAGGCTTCAGTCCATTCAACCTACTGTGTAGGTATATTCGAGACTGGCTTGAACGTTAAAAGTTCATTTCTTTAGATTTAAAGAAAATAGTTAATAGCCACCTTCGTGTACGCCGACTACAAGAGCTCAGGAAACAAGGTGTAACTTCTCATTTATTTTTTTCTCAATGTACCTCCTTAGGTAAGCCTATTTTTCAACGAGATACTTGCTAATTCTACAGACAAAGACCAGTTGTCTGCAGTGATGTTGCGGCCATGCCTACACTAGTTGAAAAATTTTCACTTTAACCGTACCGAGCCGTCTAAGAGGCTGATTGAAAAGAAACTATCATTGATAGCTCAGTTGTACGTTGCCGACAGGGGGCGCATATAACACAATACATACAAATCTAAAGAAATAACCTTTAAATGTTCAAGCCAGTCTCGAATATACCTATTCACTTTGCGACAGAAGGCTTCAACCTTGGCAAAGGATACAACACCGGAGCTATCTTCTTAGACGTCTTCAAGGCGTTCGACAGAGTTTGGCATGACGGGCTACTGGCCAAGATGAGCGATTTTGGATACTCAAAACCAATGGTAAGATTAATTCAGTCTTTTCTAGCTGACAGGCGATGCCGCTGCAAAGTAGGAGACGAATTATCAACAGTTCGACTACTGGAGGCAGGAGTCCCGCAAGGTGCAGTCCTTTCGCCACACCTCTACTCCGTATACACGGCAGACGTGCCCAAGCCAGAGAACAACTTTAACAAGTTGGCACTCTACGCGGACGACACGGCCCTGCTGGCGAGATCTAGGAGTCAAGCACTCGTAACAAGATACCTGCAACAACAGGCAGACAGATTAGAGGAGTGGGCTAACCTGTGGAAGATCAGTATCAACCCTGACAAGAGTCAGGCGATACTGTTCACCCGCAGGTTCGTACAACCGGAAGGCAACGTCATCTTCAACGGACAAGAGATTCCGTGGACAAACAAAGCAACATNAGATTTGTTTACTGCCAGTCGTCAAGCATAGCCCACTGACTAATAAGAAACAATACATGCAGTTTGACTAGCTCAAGGATTAGATTAATTCATTGGTTCTAGAAATTTACCATTTTGCAATAATCCTTTAAATGAATTTGAGTGCAGTCCCACAGACGGCAGTTAAGGGTTGAATTTAAAGACGTTATTTTGTCGGGTGATTTATTCGAAAGTGGTTATCACAGACAATGTTATGAATAATTTTCAGGATTGAATACAAAAATACTATTTATGAAAAAATAAATCAATCCAGAAATTTTCGTCAACAAAGAAATCATTAAATATTGCTGAAAATTCATCTGTAGAATCTTCAACGACAGTTGAATTAGACATACGAACTATTGAGCCAGAAGCATCTACTTCTCAAGATTTCAATTCACCAACCACTCTTATACCTGATTCTATAACAATACGTAGCCCATCTATTTCACAGTGGAAGTGAAGGGAAATGAGGATACTGCTAATGATGACAATGACGATTCAGATATACAATGTCAAAATTGGCTTGATGATGAATTTCATTGACGACGATAATGAAGATTAGAGGCACTACTCTACACTACATTAATTAAAAAAATGCTGCTATTCGATAAATTTGTTAACATCATCGAGTTTTGACTGGAAAAAATGTAGTTTTTTCGAATTTGTCATAGTTAATTTCAAATTACTTACCTGTATTTCTTATTTTTAGCTGATTTTGTATAATATTGATAATCAATTGATATGAGCAAACTGTAAGAGAGCGAGAGAGAGAGAGAGAGAGAGAAAGAGAGAGAAATCACAATATTCTCATACATGTCTCACTCCGTCTCATGCCCGAGGATAATGCCCTCGCGCTCCTACCCACCGAGGCTTAAAATTGAATTTAGAGGATGATTGGCCCCTTGGATCGGTATGTCTTCTTGTAAAATGTTTTGAAATAGTTGTCTCGATATATATAAAAATGGAGCATCAGAATTTACGTGAAGTTAAGTAATTATTTTGGGAGCTTTAAAGAGTCTTCAAAGCAATATGGCCGACGGAAACTGTCTGGAAGTATTGGCAAATTATTTTAAAGTATATTGCCAAAAATATACGTTAAAATCAGCTTGGACAATTTATGTGTGGTAGGTAATGTATTTATGTAGCTTGATTACCTGATACCTGAAAATTGGCCGTCTAAGCACTTTAGCAGGTAGGCCTGCCTTCTTAGTACATATACTAACAGTACTCAATCGTCCACATTTTCATCGTCAGCAAATACGTAATATCTGGTGGCCCTGGGATCTTACTCTATATGAAAACAAGTCATTTACCAGGTCTATTTCACTTCATGAAAATATTATAAACTTCATAGGACTTTGACTCACTTGTTGAACCCACCAATAACATCGCTCTTTTTTTGAAAGAGAAAGGCTTGGACGTGGCTTACAGTACAACGAATAATTTAAGCAAATATATTGAAAGTGTCAGTGTCGAATAGATAGATAAATAGATACATAAATAAATATACTTTATTGTCCAAGAATGAATTTTCAGTGATGAAGTGCGATGAAAAATACAAATATATGTGTATATGTATATAAAAAATATAAATAACTAAAAAAGTAAGTGAAAAATATGTCAAACATATTTGTCAAAGAAACAAACCTTGCATGTTCACTATAAATGCTATTGTATCACAATTTGATTCACACATACACANTTATGTCATCGATGACATCGTAATGACATTCATTACCCTATTTGGTTATATACCAGCCAAAAGGAATATTGTTTAATTTGATAGGGTTTAATTTTAGTAATTACTAATCCTATAGATAGCAGCTTAGAGAGGGATGATGTCATCAACCTTACATAATCAATAACGATTAAAAACTCAGTTCTCTAGTAATTTTTGGTTGTTAAACTCATCCTGAAGGGATACTTTCCTGAAAAACTTTGTCATTTTTTTTTGAGGGCTCCACATATATTGGAACTACTATCAATTTCACGCAAAGTGAATCTCTAAAAACTTTACGAAATGTCATCAAATTTATTACCGCATCAATATAAACTTTGGATGTAAGATTTCTGCCTCATTTTTCAATGCCTGAAAGCGGAAAAAATCACCCAATTTTTTATTGTTCAGTGATATTATTCAATAATACAGTAGGTCTTTCATCTGTTGCGAATATTCCTAATTCGGTTGAAAAATTCACAATTTACCCCAAAAAATGTCGCTAGTTCTTTTCCTCTATCCAATATGTTGCACTTTTGGGAAATTATGAAGGTGAAATAGGAAAATGACCTCTAATCAAAAGATCTTTCTAAAATTGTTTCCAAACAAACTAAATTCACATGTAACACGAACAATGAAAACAATAATGATATCCTATCATACTCTTTCACGTACCAATACGACTCAATTCCTTTTAAAAAATGCGCGGTTGCCGAACTGTATAATTTGTCCCTGTATCTACAAAATTCGAACGATACGGAACACCATCTTACTCAAGATTGAAAGGTCATATTTTTTGAAGAGATTTATTTTTGATACAGAAAAAACTGTGGGAATCTTCTTTGAAAGATTCCAACATTTTTCTGTATCAAGATGGAGAAGTAGAAAGCCAAAACCTTTCTTTCCCAAAAATCATTTTCCTCATTGTACATACTCCATCCGTGTTTTCAATCATCCATTCCAATCAATACCAGCAGCAATAGAAACAGCCCTTCAACAAACAAAATAGAAGTCAAACAGGAAGTTGTTAAAGTCGCTGAACCGTTTTGGTAACTGGGATGAAAACGTTTGATAATGATTCATTTTTACTACTATTATTAACGATTGTAGCTTTATTTTCGCAATAAAACGCTAGGAAATCCAATTTTGAGCCGTGGACTTTTGTAAACAATATCATTGTAATCGTTTGCGGTTTTATCGTCGAAATGCTCGTTTAAACCTGGGAAACTAGTCGATTCCAGATTATTTATATGACAGGCCTCTGTTCATCTCGTTGAAATTCAAATTTATTTAGGTGAACGTTCAGATAAAGGTTAAATGAAAATGACTGTTGTCGATAAAATTTTAATTCAATTACGTGTTTTGTATTATCAATTGCGTTCCAATTTGAATTTCAGTCAGTGCGTAAATCTGCGTAATGAATGAATTTGGAAATTCATTTCGTTTTGACGTTTTCATAAATGAGAATTTCGAAATGACATGTTCCGACAAAAAGTTGAGATTTGTAATTCTACTCACAACGTGGCATGAACAATTGGTTGTTTTCGATTTTCCTTTCCATTGTCACACTGAAATGTAATAGAAAGCATTTCCATAATATTTTTGAATTTGTATTTAATTGGAGAACATCGCTAGCGCGATGGATATAAACGTTTGAATTTTTGAAAGCTGTACATTGTTGGTACATTATTGGATACATTAACAGAGCCGTCATTATTGAAACTATAAATATATTTGATGATACTTATCATGCATTGTTTGGAACCTTCGGTGTAGTAATGAATATTACTGGGGTTTTGTCCCAACACTAAACCGTTATTTTAACACTTCGATACGTGTTTCCATCACCAAGTGATCAGCTTTAAGAGAAATATTGGTGATCTAAACACGTGTCGAGGTGTTAAAATAACGGTTTGGGAAAAAATTCATATGATATTCCTATGATATTCATATTCCAAAATTTTTTCAGTTGTTCGGCAATTCAGTTTCGAGTTTGAAAACATTTTTGGAAGGATTTACCTACACTGGGATCACAATTTACCAGTTAGTGGGGGTTTTGTGACTTACCGCTGAGGTCTCAATCTGCCTACTTTCCTGACCAAAATAACTGAGTGAACATTTTCAGAAATCTGTTTGAAATTTGTTCTGATTGAAATCTGTTTTTCCGTTAATCAGCCAATATCAATGTCGAATATATAACATTGTGTGTTGAAGACCTTAACAATTTGGCTAAATTTATACATTCCTACTCAAATACAAGAAAGATTACAGGAAATCACCTAGTATTCAGAATCTTCCTAGATAATACTCAGTTAAAATTTGACTTACCTAAAATTTAATGTTTTTTTGTTTTGTTCCAGTTTCTTTATTATTCTCTCGCTAGTAAGTGTACAATATTCATAATTTTATAGAAAAATATCTTGTAATCTCTTTTAGTTACCCCGACGAAAGTAATAAATCAATCAAAATTCTATAGTTTCTTTTCATTGATAATTTATGATGATGATCAATTGAAAGGAACTAGTGGTCTAGCACTCATAGGGAAGTGGACAAACCGTAGACACGTGTTTCGGGTTATTTAAGAATCGTCAATTGGGTATACGAAAGCTAAGTATCCAGAAACACGTTGATGCAGTCAAGCTGCTGGGACACGCAGACAAGAAAACTTGGCGAGCAAACTTGGACGTCACACCAATAGGTGATTTTATATTTAGCCGGCGTTCACACAGTGATTTCAATGGAGTATCAGTTGGGCTGAAATGTTCATAGGCTTCTACACAGATGGCGATACTAGTATTGAATCCATAAGATTTTTAGATAAACTTAACCTTCAGAAGACATGTGCAAAATTTCACAGCTATGGGACTAATATTTTGCGGGATCAAACATTTTGGGTGAATCAATTTTTGTTAGTTAGGAAAAAATAATAATGAATTTTGCGTGTTGATAAAACATTGCTTTTTGGCGGAAAAAAATGCTGTTGCACGTCCCAATGGTGAGAAAACTTCAAAAAAGTCCTCAAAATAATTTTGAAGCTGTTCCATCATAACGACTCGAATTCATGCGTCGATATGCGACAATGGATGAAACATGGCTACATCAATCAACATGAGAATAAAGATCTTCAGCTGGGAGGACTGCACATGGTGAACCTACTCCAAAGCGTGTAAATACGCAACAGTCGGCTGGCAGATTATGGAATTAGTATTTTCGGATATGCATGGTATAAAATTCATCGTTCACTTTGATAACGGGAACACTATCAAAAGCGACTATTGAATAGCGTTATAGGAGCGTTTGCAGGACGAAATCGCGGCAAAACGATCCCATTTGAAGTAAAAGGAAGAGTTGTTTCATCAAGACAATGCACAATGTCACACATCAATGAAAGCCATGGTGAAATTGTATGAATCGGGTTTCGAAATGTTTCCACATTCACCAGATCTGACCCCCATCGATATTTTTCTGTTCTCAGACCTCAAGAAAATGCTCCCTGGAAAGAAATTCAGCTTCGAAGAAGAGGTTGAAAGTTATAGAACCTTAACCCATACAGTAAAAATACAAATTTTAAAGTGAAGAACATTATCTCGATTTAAAGAAATTTTGCTCTCCAATATTCATGAAGAAATATTTTCATAAACTGAGAAATATATTCTCTCAAGTTGAATTTGAATTATCAATTCAAATGGACTGAATAAACGCTTCTTTCGAATTAAAAAAATAATCCACCAAGATTGTGCATACATTTCAATAGAAATCATCACATTAGCTTAAGAGAAGTAGGTATCAATTCTTTAGTGTGATCTCAAAGCAAAACTTTTTTGGGTTTTGAAAGAATGATATGTTACCTTGGAACACTATTTAAATATCTCCGTAAGAGAAATTAATTGTTTTCCTTTGAAGAGAAGTATTATTCATTCAAACGCTTTTATTTGTATAAATCAAATAAACTCATTCACTTCATCAAAGATGAACTTATGCTCCTGTTTATAAACTGTCCCTCTCATATGTCTTCAGTTACTTGAATCCAAAATATCTCATCTGTGATATGAACAGCTATAAGTGGTAAGGAAAGAAATTGAATAATACATTCTATATTATGATTGGTTCATTTGAAGCAATTCATGAATATTATCCTGAAAAAGCATATGATAGAAAACAAATAATAGATAACTGAATTTTCTTTGGTAATCTTTGCTTAAATGTCAAATTCCAACCGCACACTATTGGGAGATCATACAGTTATACAAATAACAGAAATAAATATTCAATTAGAAAACATATGCCAAAAGTGGCATATTCTTGAAAAATTGCAAATCAACAAATGAAATANACTCTTGTTATAAACGAATTGAGTTATTTGAAGGGATACAGTTTTGAATTCGAACAGATGATGTCAGATCAAGTGTATATTGATCTCCACTTGAAACAGTTTATTTTTATTTTTAAATAGGTGGTAGATTTTGAGATGATATTATATTTTCTTGATTCAAAACAGTTCATCCTCGCAATAATATAATCAAACGAATGATGTCGTTGAAAAAAGTGTGATTCTCTTGTGGAACATGGCGCTGTTTCTCCAATAGAGATAAAAATTTCAAAGCAACCTACGATCTTCTTTGAAAGAAATAGTTTTTACTGTGTACTCAGGCCAACCCACTACAAATATTTCAGATTTTCTGCACAGCAAAGGTGCACAGCAAAACCCTTCATTCCTAGAAAAAAGGTTTGAAACTTAACCTGTTGGACAGTATGGAAATAAAGAAATTCAAAAACTCTCGAGATCTTATGAACGATCAAACTGAATTGAATAATTCGCCATTATTGAATTTGTTCATTTCCAGGTAGAAATAGTTAGGTATATTCACAGGTATACTTTTGAAAAATGTATTGATATTGTTAATGAATTCATACCTGACCTTCACAGATAGATTCATTATTTAGGTAGACGAGTAGGTACTAGGTACTAGGTTGGAGTATGAAATGGTTGTAATTTAGAAGTAACTCTCAGTTTACTCTTGAGAAAGCTATTGTCTAGCGAAACACGTGTCGCGGTTTTTGTAAAACCCTTTTATAGTGAAAATCATACAATAAACTTTATTGATTAATTTTTTAGATGAAGAGATAATCATCGAAACTAAGGCCTATTTTGAGGCTGAAGACAAATCGTTCTGTAAAATTTGTATGTCCGCAATAATCTTATCACACTGGGAGGCAACTATATTGAATAATGAAATGAAATTAAATGATAAACAATTGTTTTTTCTATGTTAGCCTACGAACTTTGGAGTCCAACTTACTCGTCTTGGTTTTTCTGAATTTGATTGATTCATTTATGACGTTGACTGTTGTTGCTTACTGAATTTTTATGAGAAATTCATAAACCAATAGTTATCGAACTGAGCTTTCGTTTTGAAACCGGAATTTGTCTTACACCACGGCAAAACAAAACTTCAACTAAGTGAACGTTGTAGATACGACCAGCTATAAAGATAACACTGTCGTGACAGGAAATCAAATTAAATCACGATTTGAAAAATCTTTTCACTTTTCACTGTTTTCCAAATTTATATCGAATAAACAAAGTCCAATCAGAAGATAATCTGGGGGTATCAAAGAACAAACTATTAAGTTGATCTCGAAAAAATTAAATATCTATACTGAGCTTTCTTGAAATGATTATCGTTTCGTATAACTATTATTTTCCCATCTGAAACACCAATAAATTGCTAAAAATGCCCCAATTGAAAACAAGTTTATTCACTTTGAATATCGTCATGAAAATAAAATGTCCAGATATCACACACTCTATAGTCTACA